>JAVCKZ010076553.1:0-13149 GCA_034780755.1 Lepetodrilus elevatus
TTTCACGAAAGGGGTGTATATTTACGCCGGACGTAAATGACGTAATACAATCAACGTAAATGACGTAATACAAGCAACTCCACTTCATTTATGTCTGGCGTAAATATACACCCCTTTCGTGAAACGCACCCCTGTGGCCTTTGTGGACATACAAATTTAGCTTTGTGTTGTTTTTCCGATGAAGTATTTCCATAATTCTACAGGCACCAGGTACTCTTCAAGAACTTGCAGAAAAATCATATGGAACCAGATTCGTGCAGCCGATTTCCGAAATTTGGTTGAAAGATTCCCAGATCCTTAATTTATTTTGTTGAGTATAGACAGATACATTACAACATAATGGCACACTTGAACTAATAGACATGTGTTAATGAGGGATGAAAACAGTGTCACTGACGCCTAATATAGACATACGTAAATAGATGTCTTATGATGATCTAGATAATAGTATAAGTTACCATGCCAATAATCTACACACAGGAAGACAATGACTCAACACCCGGAGTACGTACTAATTATATATAATAGTGATTAAACTGAGAAATGGACATGCAGTGTCGCAATAGGAATATATTATTATGTTGGAAGTAGACATTAGCAACTGGGTGGATCATCAGAGCATGGCTAGAGCTGAGCAGTTTTTCATACAAGAGCCAGTTTGTCAGACCAGAGTAAGGGCTTGTCAGATCATTCAGAGTTTGTCAGAGCCTGTCAGAGCCAGAGCTTGTCAGATCAGAGCCAGAGTGTCAGATCAGAGCCAGAGCTCGGCAGATGAGAGCCAGAGCTTGTCAGATCAGTCAGAGTTTGTCAGATCAGAGTCAGAGTTTGTCAGATCAGAGCCAGAGCTTGTCAGATCAGTCAGAGTTTGTCAGATCAGAGTCAGAGTATGTCAGATCAGAGCCAGAGTTTGTCAGATCAGAGTCAGAGCTCGGCAGATCAGAGCCAGAGTTTGTCAGATCATTCAGAGTTTTCCAGATCAGAGTTTGTCAGATCAGAGCCAGAGTTTTCCAGATCATTCAGAGTTTTCCAGATCAGAGTTTGTCAGATCAGAGCCAGAGTTTTCCAGATCAGAGCCAGAGCTTGTCAGATCAGAGCCAGAGTTTGCTAGATCAGAGTCAGAGTTTGTCAGATCAGAGTCAGAGTTTGTCAGATCAGAGCCAGAGTTTGCTAGATCAGAGTCAGAGTTTGTCAGATCAGAGCCAGAGTTTGCCAGATCATAGTCAGAGTTTGTCATAAAGAGCAGTGGCTGTAGCGCCTAATCCAGCAGAGAAATCACAAGCAAAATATATATCGTCTTGGAGGCAGTTCTTTTAGGTCCCAATAAAAATCAAAGAGAAATAACGTTGTCATTGAGACTGACATTGCGTGTATGTGCCACAACCATTATACTCGCTTCCTTAAGTTAACCCTTTCCATGGTGGAGGCCACCAGTGAGCACTGATTGTATTTTATCCAACATAAAGGTGGTTAATCTTGAATTGACAAGCAGTGATATGAGCAAGGTCGTCATGAAAGCAGCTATATGCCCCAATTTAAAAACAAAGCTAAAAAGCATTGCCATTGGCATTGAGATGGACCCAATCTTATGCATGTTCGGCACTTTTTACATGTTTTTGCATGCCTTGAAGTTAAAATGACAAGCTGATGTAAACAGGAAAGGAGCTCTTTGCCCCAATTCAAAAACAAAGCCAAGTAACATTGTTGTCAATGAGATTGATTTTATAATGTGTAAGTAATTGAGGACTGCAACTATAAGCTGACTACTAAATTGTCCCTTGCATTCAATGACATGTGAATATTGTCACGTTGATAGTTCCACTCCATTGGACTCCATAGGTAATGGGTCTCTGTGAGTTTCCTGCTAATTGGTCATAGTTATACTAGCTGGTATACTATAGGATTTCACCAAGGCTAAATGGAGTGCATTGGGACAGTGTTGTCAATACATACATTAGCACAGGGATCGAAATTAACACTATAGTCCAATGGCCCTGGTATCCTAATATAATGGCTAGCCGAAATTCTTTACTTTTGTTATTTGTATCACTATTCAGGCTAGTACGTTTTAAAGTTAGTTTCTATATCGCTGTTACCATAGTTATACATGCTTTCACTTGTATCTCAGCAATTATTTATTACTGCAATTTTAAATGTACTTTTTATTGAAAATATTGGAAATTTGAGATTCTCATGGATTTAAGTTACAAATTAAATTGTAATTTTTTTGGGTGTTATTTAATATTTTCCCGTGTAATGGGTGAACTATTCCCTCCGCGTTGTAAAACATTAATTCAAACTGTGTAATATTGTAATGCAGTTCATGTAGTGAACTTAACCCAAGGGCAAGCTTTTTACGCATAATTTGTATTCATTTCTAGCATGACTTGAGATGAAATTAATTATGATGGATGGCTGTTAACGATAACCAACTTCTTACAGCAGGGTTCTGATATTGCTGTTAGCCTCTGTTGAGTATTATCAAGGCCATGTGTGCAGGAAATAAGATAATTAATCTTCATTTTCATCAGCAGTGCAACACGGTACACATCGTTGATACTGTCTGATGAATGGTCTTGTTTTCCTATTTTCCTCTGTCAATTTTAGTATAATTTTTGTATATTTTGTACTTTGTTACATTTGGCCCTGTTTATGGCCGGGTATTGATAATGCTTTGCTACTTGAGTATAGTGAAGCATTATCATTACCTGGCCATAAACAGGGCCAAAGCCTGGCCATAAACAGGGCCAAAGCCTGGCCATAAACAGGGCCAAAGCCTGGCTATAAACAGGGCCAATGCCTGGCCATAAACAGGGCCAAAGCCTGGCCATAAACAGGGCCAAAGCCTGGCCATAAACAGGGCCAAAGCCTGGCCATAAACAGGGCCAAAACCTGGCTATAAACAGGGCCAAAGCCTGGCCATAAACAGGGCCAAAGCCTGGCTATAAACAGGGCCAAAGCCAATGGGTATGTTGTAACCGCTCTTTCAGACCACTAAGAGCATCTTATATCACTATATTTTAAATAAACAACCAAAAGAAGTATAGTGTGGTCATTTTATTTATTATTGAAATTGCACTGATTTATTTTCTCTCCAAATTTATTGTTATTGGTTACTTTGATAGTTAAATTAGTTGAAATACAAAAAAATTACAAAATGTATATTCTCATTTTTGGTAAACATACCTCGCAAGTATATTGATTCCGACACGCTCAAATTGACTGGTAGAAATAAAAGATGGACGTCGCATCAATGACACTTGATTGCCTTACCTTCAGCACAACGGAAACATTTATCCGATGTGGCATGGAAACGCAGAACGGTTGCATTGGCGATATGTGTAAATCGCTAATCCCATACTGAGAAGACAATGGAACTGTACAACGACTAAATGCATCAAGTGGACATTATAATTACACTAAGGGGATCTCCGATGAGATATTGATGTCGTAGAGGAAATGACTGATCCAGGAGACCATATTATATAGGAGCTTGTTGGTGGAGATGTCGTAGAAGAAATGACTGATCCAGGAGACTATATTATGTAGGAGCTTGTTGGCAGTGATGTCATAGAGGAAATGACTGATCCAGGAGACTATTTTGTATAGGAGCCTATTGGCAGTGATGTCGTAGAGGAAATGACTGATCCAGGAGACTATTTTGTATAGGAGCCTATTGGCAGTGATGTCGTAGAAGAAATGACTGATCCAGGAGACTATATTATATAGGAGCTTGTTGGCAGTGATGTCATAGAGGGAATGACTGATCCAGGAAACTATTTTATTTATATAGGAGCTTGTTGGCAGAGATGTCACTTGTATCAGTTTCATGATTCGGGATGGTAATGTGATGCTTGGAAACTTGAGATGGTTTGTTCTACACAAGGCCAGAGTGTTAAGAGTCCTAGTCTTAGCATGCATCATGACTGTATAGAATCTCAATTACAAACAGCGATTCATACATACTAATCACACTACTACGGTACTAATAATAGTTTATACTATGTCCATAACACTTCTCAATGTTTCTGTGCCATGGCCTTCTTCAGGATGACTATCAGTATCAATCATATCTTCATAGTCTTATTCGATCATATCTTCATGGTCTTATTCAATCATATCGTCATGGTCTTATTTTATTCACTGGATTTTAATAATAATTTTTATTCTTTGAATTATTTTAATAATAATAATAATAATAATAATATAATTTTTAATAATTCTTTATTAAATTAATAATAATAATTAATATTATAATAATAATAATAATAATAATAATAATAATAATAATAATAATAATTTAAAAAATAATAATACTTTATTAAATTAATAATAATAATAATAATAATATTTTTTTAAATAATGATATAATAATAATAATAATAATAATAATAATAATGTATTTATATAGCACCTAATCTCCAGCTTATCCTAGTTATATAATAGGGCGTCTCCTACAGAAAGAAATAATTAATTGATGCTTTACGTCGCAGCAGGAATATGTCACCCATAGGCAACGAACCTGCAGAAAGAAGGTTCACTTGAATGGGCCTCGTGTCCTCCTTCATGTTGGTTGCGATACAGGTATGTTATATGGGTTTTCCCCAGATCATAGCACGTGCTGCGCAGGTTCTTTGTAGTTTATACGTATAATGGACGGACCAGGACGGTGGCCATGACGTGACATGATGTGACATGACGCATCATGTCCAGTTCCTACGACGTCAATTACATTACTCATGAACCAGGATGTGGATAGAAGGTCCAACAAAACTACTGTGAAATGCGCAAATTAACTCAAGTGTTTTCCATTGAAACGTAAACGTGATGTTTTTGTTAATATTTCGATACTTTTTTGCGTGTATGTGCTAAGCTAGGATTTGCAATAACAAAGGCAAGTATGGATTCTATAGATTGTTAGGCAGGTAACTCTTTGTTAATAATTCACAATTTTTTCTCTCCCCAAAATATAATTGATTAATTATTTATTATTATTTTGTTTGTTTGAATTGGGGTTTAGAGTCACTTTCTAGAATCTTTCACTAATATCACGACTTGTCAGTTTACAGGAGGTAACCCGCAACAGCCGTAGTTTTGAATAGCACATGTACTACTGCCATAATACCACCCCAAAATATAATCAATTAATTATTTACTACTACTACTACTACTACTACTACTACTACTACTACTACTACTTCTTTAAAAAAAATAGTATTTAGTTCATGAGGCTGGATCCGTGACGTCCCTTGTAGAATATTTTCCATGATTAAGTCCGTTGTTTATCACATGCACGCACAACTTATTAAAGCATGTGACAATTCCCTGCAGCTGTCATTGACGTCAGTGATAGTTGTTCACATACAGCTAAGCACGGGACATTAGATTTTCAAGTAGCTATTCATGGGATATTAGTCTTTCGTGATAGACAACACATTTTTGACAAACACTGCGTCCATTCAGAAAATTGGTAATAGAAGTAATCCATATTACATTCAACGTAACATAATATACTGTTTTATAATGTTATTGTAAAAGAAATATTTTAGCAATGTATGAATACATTTTGACAACAGTGTTTTCTTGGGAGTACATTTTTACTAATAAACAAATGCTGTCTTTAAATTCAGGATTTACAAGTGTAGTGAATTCAGAGCCAGTTAATTTTGATAAATGCTGTCTTGAAATTTAAAATGTACAAGTACATGTCCATGTATGTTCTTACTTTCAATCTAGAACCTGTTCTGACAACCCAGTGTATATGCAGAGCTCTATCAACAATATCACCTGTGGTTACGGTTGGGACAAAATGTTTGCATGTCTAGTAATGAACAACCTTGGTTTATAGATTAATGGGCACCGGAAGCTGTTTATGATTGAGGTGGCTAGGGTGTATATACAAATGTATATACATGTAGTGTTTTTAGAAACAGCAGGTCTATTTGGGTGGCCACACTATTTGAGATCATCACCACCACTACCACCAATATATGCCTTAAATTATGTGTATTACCATAACACCTAGTTACTTTTGTTTCTCCTCCCATAATAAACAAACATTTATTTTAATATTGTGGGGGGAAAATGACAACTTACTTCCTCCTCACTGCTGCAGAAATATCTATATGCCCAAAACACATGCAAAATGGAACAATTCAGCAGGTAAAGTTCTTTGATTTTCAACCTATTCTAATCATGTTATGTAGCATATCGTTTTTGAAAAATGTGCATTAACCCGGAGATGCCCTATAAAGAGCAGTGTCTTATCCAGCAGGGAGAGAGTTCATATGTAATAACGCTGTACGTTGTCATGTGTTTGCCGGGTTGTCTGTAGGAGGAAGAGGGTTAAAGTAGTATTTATCAGGTATTAAACCTTCCTGTCATTATCTGTAGTGCCGACAATTATGAATGGAACAACATCATGGATTAGCAGATCATCAAGTCAGTTTGATCGATATTAATTGTATGGAGTGTTGACCTCCTATATCACAAGTATAATTATATCCCTTAGGCTTGGAAACCTGTATTTTTCTACAAATAATTATATCCTTTAGATGGGGAAACCTGTATTTTTCTCATTCAGTCCTGTACGTGTTGAGGAAATGAAATCAATGCAGTTGACATTTCCTTCATTTTTGCCTAAAGGTATTTCATCAGAATTGAGTTGTTGCAGTTTTTTTGTTTTCTTTTCGGCAAATATCTTACTTCCTTGCTAAGCCAGACATGATAATTAATTTTACCAACTGCAAGATGTTCAAGCCTTCAATTTCTAGTAGGCTATGCGCTATGTTATCAGACTTGATAAATATCAACTTCTAAATGGATTACCATTGGAGATTTCATGTTACAGAATACATTCCTTTCATTTATGTAATCTGTTATTTAGTGGGCTGAAGAGCTGTATATTTTTTTTACGAGCTGACAGCGCTAGTCAAATATATACTTTGACAGTAATGAATGCTTATTTAAATTTTGTTTATTTAAAAATAAAATAATTCATATACCGGGTACTGGTAATTTATTTTCCAAATCAAGCTTTCTCTCCAATATTTTAGTAAATTAAAATCAAATCCTTCAAATCACACTTACAACAGTGCTTCATCCTGCACATAGTTCTATAACTCTGTATTCATGATTGCAAACTTTCAGCTATTACTCCTGTTGATATTAGCAGGAAGGAATATATTGTTCCTGCGAATATCCACATTTCCAATATTAAAACTAACAAACTTCTAAATTTCCTGCCATGTCAGATAGTAAAACCAACTGCTAACCTTGATTTAACTAAATTTGCAAAATCTACAACAAACCAACTCATTTATCAGCAGTACTTTGCTGAACTAAAATCGTCATATCCAGATCACGTTAGTATTTATCCTGACGGTTCAAAGGATGGCATCAGTGTAGCAGCTGCCGCCATTGTAAATAATACATTTCTTACTTGTCGTCTCCCGGATGATAGTTCCATATTCTCAGCTGAAGCTAAGTTCCATATTCTCAGCTGAAGCTAAGGCAATTCCAATTGCTTTAGAAGCCGTTAGAGAATCCAAAGGCAAAGCTGGACCATATATAATATTGTCTGATTCCTCGTCCTGTCTTCAGGCAATTAAAAATTACTGTGGTAACACTTTTATTTATTATTGAAATTTTACAATTTCATGATTATCCGGCAACCTCTCAATACAGGTAGTTTTTTTGTTGGTTGCCAAGCCATGTCGGCCTTAAGGGCCATAACTTAGCAGATGCAGCAGCAAAGGCTGCACATAGTTCTTCTATAACATCAATAACATCTATAACATCAGTAGCGATTGGAAACAACATTAATTTCTATATCATTATCACTGCTTGTCAGTTTAGGGTAGGAGGAAACCTGCAACATCTGTAGAGCTAAATGTTGGAGTAAATCTACGAGCACAGACTTGTACTGACAGACCAAGGATAATAACTGTATTGTCATGGTAGAGTTAGCACATCCTATCGTGATTGTGTCAGAAAGGTAACTTTCGCAAACATTGATATGTGCCTCATTTCCTACTGCTGACAACATATGACGCAAATTCGCATCCGACATAGCTGATCAGATGTTCTAAATGTGACTATTCTGATAATAGGCTGATTTATTTGTCATGCCAGTCATTTGATGAAGACAAATCTTGACGAGGCATACTTCATGACTATCATATCATATGATGGACGATTTCATTTTAGGTTCTAGGCGAGTATTTTTACAGAACCAGGACAGAACTTTGCAACGTAATGTCGAGGGAATTTTATTGATTGAAGTGGTAAGAGTTTTAATTGTTTAAAAAAATAATTGTTAAATCTGACACAAGATTATTCATTTGAGAGAAAAGAAAATGAACCAAAAAGATTTGGGACATCATTCTTTAAATTGGATTTTTCCAAAATTTTATTTGTCTAATTTGAAAATAATGTTTTAGAATTAAATTGAATTTACGTCGTCATGCCTAAGACAAGTTTCTCAGTGGAATATTGCTTTTATAATTAAATTACACAAATCTTATAGTTAAAGACCATTCAGATAATTAAATTGACTGTACTTGGAAGTAAAAAATAGCAAATCTAATTTTTATGAGTTTTAACAATACATTACACAAAATATTAATAGATGGAAATTCATGACAAATTAATTTATCCACTTAGTATTTTTATCAGTGTTAAAAAAATACTATGTATTCAAACCCAACTAAGAATGGTAACTCTCTTTTCAGCGGGGCAGACAACCCTTAACCAAATTATTACTACTATTATTATTGTTGTAGCATAATCATGAAATATTCCCACTACAACGTAAAGGACAAATTCAATTCAATTCAGTACTATTATTATTTTTTGAAATTGTTATTGAATTTTTCTTTGTTTAAAATTTATTATTTTTACTTTAAATATAGGAGCTTCAAATTCTATTATTTGAACAGGTTCTATTTGAGCGTTTCTTAAAATCATAACTCGTCGCGACAGTATTGTGTTTAGTATACGATCGTAATAAACCTACTGACGTCAGCATTTGTGGTCGGGGACTACAAGACATCTTTTCATGACGCATTCTTCTTTATCTACATATATAACGTGTAATAATATAGACAGCAACTCATGAGTTATGAAATGAATTGTCTGCCCATCAGGTGAAATTAATGTCAGGAGGCTCGAGCCGCGACAATGAATGTCACAATATGTCTCACGATTTATTTCGTGATTTCCAGTAAGTGGGTCGAATGCCAAGGCCAGCCGGGTGATCGACTGACACAGCATTCATGGTGTGTCAGATAATCTGTAATCCTCAGTGATGAATGGCCACTTGCGTAATTTGTTTATGGCTGTCGATAATTATTTTTGATGTCAGACATTAAATGTGATAAAACCGCGGCAATAAATATCTTTGCTTTTGTAGATGAGCATGCAGGTTTTGCGTGATTTGGTTTCCTTCTTCAGGATTGTACGTAAGGTGTCCATGGTTTTAACTGTAGCGTGGTTAACATTAATGTGATATCATAATCAATATCTATACCACTCGTCTCGGCCAAATTATGACTATGATGATGATGTAATGGAGAATGCTGGGATTGTATGCCATCTATGATACAGAAATAATTTTATTATTATTTATTTTAATCCAGCGTTCAGTTAAATCCAGCTTTAACCTTCTCCATGTTGAAGGCAACTGGAGATGCACTAAAATGATAATCCAACAGGGAGAGGATTAATATTAGTTGTCTATGTATAGCTAATATAAATTATATTTACCCCCATTGTCATGTATTTTATATGACTTCAAATTCATCGATGTTCTAACACCACAGTGCTAGTAACAATAAATAATATATTATTATCTGAACCACATTTGCTCTTTTATAAGAAATTTAATACCTTTTATCTTTTTTTTTTATTTCAACGATAGCATTTACAACCTTTCAGATTTCAGCCCCATCGCCTCCATCAAATATGAAACGGTTTCGTGTGTGAAAATTCCATCTCGTAGTTCGTAGTTTTATATCAGAAATTCCATCTGTCTGACGTTCTTCCATTAGCGATGAACTGGGTCAAACAGCATGGAGGAATATGGTGGAGAAATGGCCGACATTGAGACATTGATTGACGGAAATGTACGAGATACCGCTGATTGCCCTTTACCTGTCTCAGAGTGTCACTCGGTACATGTGTCCAGCCCATTGGCTATTATTCTTGACCTTGGTTCATCCTCTCGGTCACAATATAATAACATGTAATATATTCATAAACATGAACATGCCAGACATTACTTTCTTGTACGATATGCTACGAACATGAATTATATTACAGCTTGTAGGTGTATTAGACATCTTGATGTATTCAGATAACGTTTTTTTTATTTTCGTGACCTTTCTTCCTGATGAATTAATTAAAACCACTGTAGGGCATCTTTAATTGCCGCTAGGATAGAGGAGGTTGACATGGTTAATGCATAATTTTTATCAAGTATTTTTAATGATAATACATCCTTGTTTGCCGTTATCTTCCAACTGAGAATGACATCCAGATAAGGGAACTAAAATACGTAAAAGTTTAATAAAACCGTCTGAGTGGACATTATTAAACAATTTGTATGAAACTATATATTTATTTTGTATCAAGCATGAATTCAGGTTTTATTAGATTGTGTAGGCCTGCACCAAAAGTGTTGACTCTTCTTTGAAATGTCTTATAAAGTATTATTGTTTATGTTTATGTTTATTGTTTAACCCTCTCCAACTGGAGATGCACTAAAGCAGTGCATGTGTCTAATAATCTAGCAGGGAGAGGGTTACACATATTAAGGAGAAAGGCCTTTATTGTGCCTCAGCATTGATATTTTGCTATAATGAATACGATCATAGAAAACATTGGATACTAAAGCAAGCCACTTGGCCTGGGCTGCATGTGGGTTAAACTTAAATATTATTACAGCTTGTGTGTTCTGGCATTTAAACACATTTCTGCTGAATTCATACTTTATAATACTAATTGCTCGTTAGGGCATCTATGCTTGCCATTAGTGGAGAGAAAGTTAAAGATGTAATTATTAATAGAAATAATATTGGGCATCTAATGATGTATGCTTACACCAGTTGAAAGAAGGTTAAAGATGTTATTATTAATAAACAGAATGTCATCCTTGCCACAAATGTAAAAGCGGTAAAATACGGATTGAATATTGGGTCATGTCAAGGTAGTGTATTGCCACCTTCACCTTTCTGCCTGCAACCGGAGATTCCTAAACACAGCAAACGATTCAGATTATTGCCGGGCAGGTGAGATTTAGTTAATCACAGGTAACTGGCTGACCGGTCCACAGCCACTGATATCACATTACGGCCGTACTGACCAGTACTGACCACAGTCCCTCTGTATGATATTACAGCCATCAGAAATCCAAGTGATCAATGCACAGAGCTTATCAAGGGTCCTTAACTTTGCTCAAGGCAGCAATAACACCCTTGTCCGTCTGAATGGGCTGTAAACTGCCTATTAAGACCTCGGTAGTGATGCGAACAACACGTTCTATAAACCTTAATCATTGGTCACTTGGAATTTCAGTCAAATTTCTGTCGTTAAATATCATTTCCGTAATGACAGTTTACGACTTCACAGGGGAGAATCTAGATTAGTACCTTGAGTAGTCGGCGTATTCTTTGTGGCAGCTTATAGGAATACAATCAGAGACACTGATCAGATTGTTTGGGATTAAATGTCAGCTATAGTATAAAATGTAAAATGCGGTCGTCTGGCATGCGTTCTGCTCTACGGTAGGGGAAACTCCATGGCACCACGATGAGAGGTAAATTAGTTGGCAGTACGGCATATATTTCATATTCTCCAGTCGCGTATGGGTGAAAAGTCCTGCTGCCACGTAAAGCACTAATGCTTGTATTGTGTGAAGTTATTTACTTGCCCAAATCTGACATTTAAGTATGTATGTACCCGGTAATAACAACAAGTAATTAAATATACATAATAATGCATGTAATAAGTGTTCATTAATAACAATTCATGTAATAAATTAACAGGATGTGTAATAATAGTTTACATTGACAGTAGTGCTTGTCTGACCTGATATCAACGTCATAGAAACCCACCAGCCTCATACCTCGGTCTGACGTCATTCTCCTCACAAATGGGTGACGTTAAACTCCGTTATCACTCGATGGCGTCATTCTTTTGTCTTAGCCTAATCACTGACATCATTGAGAGTGTTCTACCTACATCCTACGTCATCTCAGCTCTACATTTTCATTAAAAAGATTCTGGTAAATCCATCGTTCCAACCAAAATAGAGCTCTTCTATCAAACAATCTCATGAAGCACAATTACATCTTACACAGTTAGAAGTTCCCACTTGCCCCCGGCAGCCTATAATCCATTTCTCCTAATGTTAAAGGTATCCTACGGACTAGTGGAAATTTAATGTTTTGATATTTATATCATTATTCGGGTGAGTATGTATTAAAGTTAAGTTCCATCCCTGCTTACCACTCGCAGAATGAATAACAATGCTGTGTGATGCTAACAATCAGCAGTACTTTCCAATATTGGATTCATTTTGGAGCTCTCGTGCAGAAAAAATTAACTTTGAAGGAACGTGTTTAGTAAAATTAATATTACACTAGCTTGTGTAATAATCTCCACGTGCAATCTGCTATGTGTTATAATAATTATAATAATATACCGGTAAGCATTTCATATTTTAATGTATTTTATAACTGCAACATTTAGTGCTACAGATGTTGTGCACAGTTTTCCTCCTGCCCTAAACTTTAAAATCGTGTTGTAAGGGGAAGAATATTGAAAGTGACTCAATACCAAAAAAATAAATACAAAAAATACAAACATGTAATATATGTGTGTGTGATATTAGTAATAATAAATTAATGTTTAGCTATATGTGTACTGGGAATAGCATCTGACTGTTTAGCTATTAGGTTATGTACATAGGCCTATACATTTATACACATGTAATAATAAATGAATGTTTAGCTATATGTGTACTAGGAATAGCATCTGACTGTTTAGCTATTAGGTTATGTACATAGGCCTATACATTTATACACATGAACATCTGTAGTCTATATTTCATAAAGTAATCCAGACCTAGGACACTTAGCGCAGTTGTGTTAT
>JAVCKZ010076564.1:0-13147 GCA_034780755.1 Lepetodrilus elevatus
TTATGTAACATCTTATGAACACAAATCTGAAATCAGAATTAAAATATGCCACCTACATCCAAAGTTATGTGATGATAAATGGTGTTTAACCATTAAAACCACTCGGTGGCGCCACCACCAACCATGTGGGGCTGCTGAGATGGTTCTATAGCCTATAATGCTTGTAATGACCATATCTATCTATGTGCTAAATTTGGTGCTTGTTTCCAAAAGTGCACAAACATGGCTTAGCGACTGGACTACAATGTCTAGATAGCTCCACATTGTGTACATAGTCTTAGAAAAACAGCTAGCTTTTGCGAAACAATTACAATTCACTGGTGATATAACTGTCTAACTTAGAGAAAGGCATTTGCTATACAACCTGGTCTACATATAGCATCTTTGGGAATCATTGGCATCATTGGCAACAAAAAATACTCTTCATTGGCTTACTTTGCCATACAGCCAACTAATCTTATACTTCTAGAGGTAAACAGCTTACATCTAGATCACAGAGTCAAATTGACCCTCAAAACAAATTACATATTATTGGCTTGTTGCATACTGTTTTACCTACTACGGTCAATTTTAGGATTAATTTGCTTTAAGAGAGTATCAACATTAAACTCCATATTCACTCAGCCACTTCAAGAGAGTAAAATATGCAGTAGTGTACAGTATAGGAACACATTCCTCAGTGTACAGTATAGGAACATTCCCCAGAACACATTCCTCAGTGTACAGTATAGGAACACATTCCTCAGTGTACAGTATAGGAACACATTCCTCAGTGTACAGTATAGGAACACATTTCTCAGTGTACAGTATAGGAACATACTTCCCTGTGTACAGTATAGGAACACATTTCTCAGTGTACAGTATAGGAACATACTTCCCTGTGTACAGTATAGGAACATACTTCCCTGTGTACAGTATAGGAACACATTTCTCAGTGTACAGTATAGGAACACATTCCTCAGTGTACAGTATAGGAACACACTTCCCTGTGTACAGTATAGGAACATACTTCCCTGTGTACAGTATAGGAACACATTCCTGTATTGTTGTATAAAAACTGCTTGTGTTATAGGAATTACTTTTTGTTATTGCAGGACAAACTGTTTAGCCGAAAATACTTAGGAACTGTGTTATTTATAATATTTAACATTCTTATTGATAATCATAATGAAGTAAAATGCAAGGTTTAACATTAAAAGTCTCTATTGACTGGTTAAAAGTAGGTTGTGTTCAACATTAAGTATGGTATGCTAGACTGGTTATTCAGACAAATATCATAATTGTCAGGAAAAGATAGTTGTATCAGACAATGTAATAACTGTTAGTAACCTTTGACCTATGCATATTTTCCATACATTTCTTCTTCTTTTCTATCTCTATTTTTAATACAATAACTCATGAAAGATATTAATTAGGTGACAATGTAGCTATGATATATACATTTACTAATTCTGGTCTTGACAAGAGGCCCAGGTTTATCAAGTTTCAATCCTGAGTTGCTAGATTGTGAGTCCCAACCATTTGCTTACTTAAGCCTGGCGCACACGAGCATATGCGTCGTGCCTGCGTCTGGATTCTTGCATTTCTATATGCAGGCACAATGCAGATGCTCATGTACTACCCCCCTGCGTCGTGTCTGCGTCTAAACGCTGACGCAAGTGCGACGCAAACACCCATGTGCACCAGGCTTTAGAGGTAATCCCACTGGCCCAGACCATCTTATATCACACTGCTACATGTCCAGATGCATGTAGTTCTCACTGATGTATACTCCAAGTATTTGTGTCCATGTGATATAAGATGTCGCTACTAGTCTCAGCCAGCAGGGTCATACTTTTGCCAAGTATGCAGAGCAAATGGACTTGCAAATCCAGACAACTTTGGTTAGAACCACAGGATCTGCATGGTCCTGTTAAAATGGCGCCCAACATGGGCTGTTTGCATCACACTATGAGATAAACATAAAATTAACTGTCAATGTTGGGCCAATGAGCATGGCAGTATTTTTCAAACTGGTATTTTAGGGCATGAGCGCAGCCAAGTTGCAGGAGATCCGGAAGAAGTATTTGAACCCCGGCATGGTGACGTACTACAAGAAGCCAGTGATGATCCACCAAGGGCACATGCAGTATCTGTATGACATCTCCGGACAACCATTCCTCGATCTCTTCGCAGGGATTGTCACTGTCAGTGTGGGCCATTGTCATCCGTGAGTCAACAATTACTATTAAACTATAGTTTAATATAGTATATAGTTTAACATACTTAACATACTATAGTTTAACATACATAAACTTATTTTTTATCTATTAATTCAAAATTACTGTAAAACACTTAATATTCAAGCAGATTTCATTTATGCATAAAAAAAATCAAGGAAAATCTGCGTGAAATTATTATCCATGCATAGCCCTTAAGTTTGCGGAGTATTCAACAACCATTTGAGACATTGTGACTCGTTAAGACACGCGTAAATTCCTCATATTACGGTAAAGTAAAACATAGGAGACTATTTTCTGTCTCCCTTAGACGCACAGTGGAAGCAGCGAAAGCGCAGTTGGACAAACTCTGGCACACAACCAACATCTACATCCATCCAAAAATACACGAATATGCAGAGAAACTCGTGGAAAAGATGCCAGGAAACCTAAAGGTCAGTCAGTTCTCTTCTTCCATTATTTTCTCATTTTCATGTTCCTCATAATGTTTACATAGGAGAATATTCCTGTAGACAGCGACTGAACAGTTGGGCAAACTGGCACATCAACAAAGTCATTTCTTCATTTAGGCGCTTTTAAAACCTCCAACAAGGTCTCTTGATTCAGCCACCCTTTTACCCTCCAGAGAAAACATCTCTTTACTGATAGTTTAACTTAGCAACTAAGTCGTCGCTTTGTTTAGGCACATTTTGAAAAAACTTCTCGTTGAATAATAGTGACAACAATAATCTCAGTTAATTTCATGTATGAGGCAGGCTAATATTATGCTGCAATGCTCAGGATTCAGAGTTACAGATGACAGATATGCAATGTTCAATGTATGTGAATCTCCATGTTCATTGAAATTATTATCTTCTTAAAACAATAAATACTGGACTTTCGTTTCTATTCAAAGAACGCTAACCAGATTTGTTAAATTGTAGCTAGTTTGGCTGTTGTTGCGCACTGATAAGTTACACGATTATTTCATGCTGGACGTGAACTTGCAGGTTGTGTGCTTCACAAACAGTGGCTCCGAGGCGAATGACCTTGCCCTTCACATGGCCCGGCTGTACACGGGCGTGTTCGACACAATATCATTGAGGTATCATTGAGGTGCCGCTCACAGCTGTTTACTCGGCGCTGACTTAGCTTGCCAATATGTTAGAACAAAATCCACGAATCGCTTGAATCTTCCTAGGAAATTACCTACACATCCGAACGTTTATCAGCCATTTTTTTTTAGACCTCCACGGGTGACCATTGATGCCCAATATAGTAAAAACCGTCAATATTTCAACAGGGATGCTAGGTGATATAAGATTTGACCGATAATTAACCAGTTCAGTCCTATATGATGTCCATGGGGGTCTGTGTCTTGTGTTATGTTTTGGTGTCAGTGTCTCCGTTGTATCAGTCTCTGTATCCCATATGCTGAAGTGAAAGTCCAGGTCTACTACAACATTCAGTGCTATGGATGTTGCAGGTTTCCTCCTACCCTAAAACTCACAAGTTGTGATATAAGTGAAAGAATCTTGAAAGTGGCTCTAAGCCGCAATTCAAAACAAAACAAAAAAGTCCATATTAGTGAGAGAGTACATTTATATTTTGGGTCTATAGTAAAATCTTGCAGCATTCATGAATAAGCAATAACATGCCTCGTAAACATTTAAATGACTTAGCTGGACAGGTAGAAGAAACGGAACATGATGAATGAGCTTGTAGTGAGTAGATACCTTGGACTTGGCGTTTTAGTACACGTTGTATCTTATAGTGCGACAGCTGTACTGCGCGGCTAGCCTGAGGAATACGGCACACAATATTTGTTGTTATACATGTTATAGTGGGACAATTTTATTATGGAATGCATATGGAATGACAGTTGTATTTATTTTTCATGGGAAAATTTATTGTGTATTTATACTGAACCCATAGCTACTTGAGCTATGATACAACATTTAAATATGAGTAATCTAGTATGTTGCAGCCTTGTTTGATAACGTGTACATTTGATGTATTTCAGGAATGCATACCATGGTATGAGCCCATACTTGATGGGTGTGACCGCCATGTCAACATGGAGATACAACACACCCACAGGGTTTGGAATTCACCAGGTAAGACAAGGCCTACCTTTGGCATCATTGGGATTTTTAGTAATGTTGACATAAAATCAACAGTGTTTACCGTAAACAATCTAAATTAAAATTATTATGATTGAGAAATGAATGTTGTATATAAATATATAAAAATAATATACAAAACATTAACATATATTCTGATTATACCAATTATTGTCAACCACAAATATTCAACAATTATAAACGTATGGAATTTAGGAAAATATGCTATTATAGTTAAAAAGCAATTAATATAATGTAATTATTGCATTTATGTAAACGACAAATGTACTTGGGCATGAGGCCTACATACCATATACCACATACCATACGAAATGAACAATCTCTATTATTGTGCTACTGGTTGGCGTTTAGCATATTTGTCATGTGTGAGATAGTATCTGATTACAGTGAGGGTGTTCTCTGTATTTCAGGCAATGAACCCGGACCCGTTCCGCGGACCGTGGGGAGGGTCCAATTGTCGGGACTCTGTGTCACAGGTCTGTACTAGCTTACAGATCATCCACACAGCCAAACTGTAATTTGTCAGTCAACTTTGATAAAATACGTGATGGTGTGGCCCAAGGACTTTGTGAAATCTTCTAGTTGACTTAACTACTTTGAGTCTTCTAGTTGACTTAACTACTTTAACTACTTTGAGTCTTGAGAAACTCTCCATGCAAATCCACCAATTATCATGTTCCTCTGTGACTTTGACATGGAAACAACTGCTCATTTGCTTTTAACCAAGTTTTAAAATATGTACTATAGAAAGATAAAGGGCGGGTGGTAGCGCAGTAGAACGTTTGGACTTTGGAGCCAAATGTCCTGAGTTCAAATCCTGTCCCTGGAACCTGGCATAAATGTTTGCAGAAGTTACCTTTCTGATGTGGTATTGCTAGAATGCACCATCTGTACCATTGCAATGCAGTTATCATCCTTGGTCTGTTAGTACCAGCTGATGCTCGCAGGTTTACTGCACCATTCAGCGCTATGGATGTTGCGGGTTTCCTCCTGCCCTAAAACTGAAGATTCGTGATGCAAGTGGAAATACCCACTTGAAAGCGACTCTAAATCCCCATTAATAATAAATGGAAGATAATAGTCAGATGAACAATTATCATTGAGATTGTGACAATGATTTCTATGACTATGTTTCATTGAGATTGTGACAATGATTGCTGTGACTATGTTTCATTGAGATTGTGACAATGATTGCTATGACTATGTTTCATTGAGATTGTGACAATGATTGCTGTGACTGTTTCAGACACTCCGTACCTGTGACTGCGCAGAAGGGGAGTGTGAAGCAGGTCAGAAGTACCTAGAACAGTTGGTAGATACTGTCAGCTTTTCCATGCCTAAGGATAGAGTTGGTGCTTTCTTTACTGAATCTATACAGGTAGGCCAACTAGTCTGAAATAAATACTAGTCATTGCAAAATGTTTATTTCTGTTTAATTAACAGAATGTGTTATTTCTTCTCATTAAAAAACAATTTATACATCCAATTTTATAGGACTAATGAGAAAATATTTAAGTACAGTATATCAATTATACAAATACTATTTTATTTATTTTGCCTTGAAATGTTGTACAGTGGACCTCGCATATACCGGCCTCTGTTAAATCAGACACTCGCATATAACGGACTGAATCTGAAGTCCCGGTCCAGTCTAACGCTAATCGCGGCATATGCGTATAACGGACTTCGCATATAATGGACAGAAATAGACAGTCCCAATGAGTCTGTTATATGCGAGGTCTACTGTACTTTGGTTTGCACCTGTGTGTGAGATTATTTGCCTGTGTTTGACAAGGGCGTTGGAGGGACGGTACAGTTTCCCAAGAACTACATGAAGCAGGCGTACGAGCTCATCCGGTCCAAGGGGGGCTTGTGTATATCTGACGAGGTAAATAACTTACATATGTTACAGCGCCTAGACCTATTTAATGGTCAAATAATGTTGTACTTATGATTTATCTAACCAAGTATTATATTCAGCTAGTTGTTTGTCATGTTTGTACTGGGATTCATTACTACTATATCACTGGAGAAGTGTTAGCAATCATAGATCAATATCTAAACTCATCAACTGCATTGCTATCAATAATGAACATATTATGATATTCTCAGTCTTGGAAACTTGCTCCATATTTAGTCTGGTCAATCTAGTCTGGTCAATCTAGCCCTGAAAATGGGCTAACATGCCACAAATTTGCAACCAAAAAAATTGGGGCATTGTTCATGTTAGGAAGGTCTAGTTCACCATTCTAAAAGTCAAGAAAAATCTTATGTTGATAAAGGCCTTTTATGAGGCCAAAATTCAAAATGGCTTTTATATATTTTACTCAGTGTTGGTCACAAAAGAATACTTTTCATCAGTTTAAAATGGTAAGATTATTTATTTTATGTCAAGGAGGCATATGCACATGCATAATTGTAAATAACAAATGTGACAGGTACAGAAATGTGTTGTAACATATACAGCAATGTGTTTGTGACAGGTACAGAATTGTGTTTGTGACAGGTACAGAATTGTGTTTGTGACAGGTACAGAATTGTGTTTGTGACAGGTACAGAAATGTGTTTATGACAGGTGAGGTACAGAAATATGTATGTGACAGGTACATAATTGTATTTGTGACAGGTACAAACAGGATTTGGCCGGCTGGGGAGCCACTATTGGGGCTTTCAATCTCATGGAGTAGTCCCAGATATTGGTAAATAAAATTCATTTTTATACATTTATATAATGATGTATGGTGCTTTTATTTGCCTTGAAATGTGCATTCTATCAACAATAGTTCAATCATGTGAAATACATTTGAAATATAAAGTATATAACAATATAATATGCCAGTTTCATAAATCATTGATCACATTGAAATATGGCACAATTATAAAGTTGATGGATGTTAGACTTCAACAATCAGTATGACATGTAATGATAAAGATAATTGACAGAAAAATGTACATTTGTGAAACATAATTGACAAGTTTACAATGTACAGAGATATATAGCAGCGTTTTACTTCTACCCTCTATGGATAGTCCAATAGCAGCTGTATTTTAACCTACAACCATCTGTTGCTTACAGTGACGGTTGCAAAAGGCATGGGAAATGGTTATCCTATTGGTGCTGTCATCACCACACCTGAAATTGCCTCCGTGATGGGCAGAGCACTCCATTTTAACACGTACGGTGGCAACCCCGTGGCTGGAGCAGTGGGCTTGGCAGTTCTAAATGTAAGTTGCTGCATGAACAATACTAGGCCGACAAACTCTGCATCATATCACATGACAGTCCCAGCTTCTCAGCCTAGAACAAATGCTATAGATTGGCATGAAATGCATTGACACCACTATTTCGTAGATTATCTCGGTAAATACTTCATGGAATGAAAAACAAAAAAACTCTTATTTCATTTGACCTAACCAAAATTAAAAATATTGCATCAGTAATAAAAATCTGTTTATATAAAGATCACCAATTATTTTGAGTCGTTAAGTATTATTTTATGCAGAGGGGCAACATTCGAAAAAAGGAACTGGCAAATAGGCTGAATTTGCACGAGCGGGTATGTGAAGAAGAGCATCCGCACGTGCAAATTGAGCCTTTTTACCCGTTCCTTCTTTCGAACGTCATCCCTCTGCATAAAATAATACTTAGTAAAAATATTTGGTGATTGTTATATAAAAAGATTATTTATGACTGGTGCAATATTTACCGAGATAATCTACGAAATATGGGTGTCAATGCATTTCATGCCAAACTATAAGTCTGCTTGACTGGGGCGTGGCACTATTGGTCCAGTAGAGCTAGACTGTGCATATTAAATTATTAATAGGGTTTTTGTTTATTTGTGTATGGGTGAGATTCCCACAGGGACTAAGCAACTAATGTATGCATGGGATTTTCTTTGATCAAGGCTGTGTATATGAATGGGTTATGGTTCAGTTGGGTTACCGGTAACCTGTACTACCAGGCTGGTGATAGGAATGCGGATCAGGCAATGGAAAATGGTTACTAGTATTTTGTGTGTGAATATGGTTTCAGTTGAGTGAGTTATGCACTGTCAACTATCGGCAATTGGTTTTGGTTCAGTGAGTTACCGCTATGTACTGTCAGCATATGGTTTTGGTTCAGTGGGTTGCACTGTATGTGTTCTTCTCGCACTACATACTGGATGTTACATGTGCATTTCCAACTTTGATTCCAGATTATTGACGATGAAAAACTACAGGAACATTCCGGTATCATTGGGACACGTTTTATTATGGAGTTGCGGAAACTTCAAGAAGAATTTGATTTCATTGGAGATGTGCGGGGAAAGGGGCTGATGATTGGGATGGAAATGGTGACAGACAAAGTGAGTGACGTCGGTCTATATCCACAGTGTACTGTAAATCATGAAATTACCGCAAGCAGAATATTAATGCGAAAAATGCGACCGCGGTATTGTCGCATTTAATTGCTGCGCGTTAAAGGTAAGACTGAATGGAAACATGGCCGTTCGCATTTTATTGGTGTCGCATTTACGTAAAAAATCTAGAGGTCGCATTAAATTGGTGACGAATTAATTTCGTGATTTACAGTATGTCCTCTTCATATCTTCTAGAAATCACCACAATGCCAGATTTGGTGTTATGCATTGGAATCATGTTGTGGTATATTTTCAGAAATCTCGTCGTCCAATGGCTGCCGCTGATATTGCTGACATATGGGAAGACACCAAGGACATGGGCTTGTTGCTAGGCAAAGGTGGTTACTATGGAAATGTAAGTATACACTCAGTAGTTGGTCATGAAACAGATGCAGATGTGATCAATACCATGGTGGACCTTACACCTGCAACACAAGAAGAGGTGCGCACAATCATCAGCAAATCTCCGGATAAATCCTGTGAGCTTGATCCAGTACCAACGTGCCTGCTGAAGCAATGCCTAGATGAACATCATCAACACTTCCATGGAGGCTGGTTATGTTCTAAAGGACTTCAAATCTGCTCGTATTAGACCCCTTCTGAAGAAGCCTGGGTTAGATCCTGAGACCCTAAAACACTACAGACCAGTCTCCAATCTACCTTTCATCTCCAAAATATTGGAAAAGGTTGTTGACATACGCCTAGAACGCCACCTATCAACAAACATGCTCCATGAAAGTCTCCAATCAGCTTACAGGACGTTCCACTCTTACCGAATCTGCCCTGCTCAAGGTACAGAACGACATTCTTCAATCCCTGGATAAAGGTTGTATAACTGTGCTTATTCTTTTCGACCTATCTGCTGCATTTGACACCATCGACCATGCCACTTTACTCAGACGCCTTGAACATCACTTCGGTATCTCTGGTAGACCATGCACTAGCCTGGATGAAGTCATACCTGACAGATCGGTATCAAACTGTGTGTGTCAATGGTGAACGGTCTACACCCGTGCACATGGAATACAGTGTACCTCAGGGATCAGTTCTAGGCCCAAAGAACTACGTCATGTATACCAAACCACTTGGCGACATCATCAAAAGTCATCGATTACAACACACAGTTATAACTGTCATTCCAACCCAAAGATGACGTCATTCGACATGAAGCACTGGCCCGTATAGAGAGCTGCCTCAAGGACATCGAGACCTGGATGCACTGCAACATGCTGAAACTGAATGCTGACAAGACTGAGGTGATGATCTTCACCTCAAAACACAACTCGAAAGATGTTGACTCCATATCAGTGACAGTGGGTGATGCTTCCATAACGTCCGTACAATGTGTGCGAAATCTTGGTGTTATGTTCGATTCTACTATGACAATGGAGAAACAAGTGAGTGCAATATGTCGATCAAGTTATGCTCAACTACGAAAGACAGGTTGAATCTGGCAGTATCTGACCAGTGACGCAACAAAAACCCTGGTGAATGGACTTGTGACGTCACGAATAGATTATTGCAATGGACTTCTACACGGTTTGCCCAACACCTTGCTCAACAAACTACAACGGGTCCAGAATACAGCAGCACACATTGTGACCAGGACATCACGTCATAGTCACATATCACCAGTATTAAAAGATCTCCACTGGCTGCCAGTCCACAGTAGAATACAGTACAAGCTCCTGGTCCATACATACAACGCCTTGAACGACCGTTCCCCACTGTACATCAAGGGTATGCTAAAATCATACACGCCAAATAGAACATTACGATCAATGAACTCATTAAGATTGGTAACACCAAGGGTTAGAACCACCACATATGGCAACAGATGTTTTAGCTATGCTGCACCAAACTTGTGGAACTCACTCCCCAGCAACATCAGGGAGGCCAAAACAGCAGATACTTTTAAAACATTGCTAAAGACGCATTTCTTTCTAATCAACTTTGTTAATATCTAGAAACATTTTATTCCTACAATTTTATGTGTTCAGTTTTAATATTTTAATTAATATTTAATTTTAAACAACATTTTAAACCCTACTCCATTATTTCTACTCATTTTAACATTTTGTTTTTTGTTGGGTGTTTTTATTTTTATTTTAGAAATATGTTTAATATGTTTATGTCCATATCTTCTTATTTACCCTGTTTGTTATATGTTGCAATATATTAATCTATCTATTATTGTAAAGCACCTTTGAACATACTTAGTATGGAAAGGGGGCTATATAAATATGGTATAATAATTTAAGCAAAGTTCTATATTGCAGTGGAATTTTGACTACAATACAGCAATGAAAATATTTTTGAAGTATAAATTTGATTTGATGTATGTCAAGTGCATGCACGTTGCAATTGTGGCTAAGAATTAGTTCAAAACTAGCATAATTACGAGCAAAAATCGGAGATCGTTATTTATTCATACATAGGTTAAATATGTTATTATAGTTTCAATACTTACTTCATGGATTAAGCCTGTGTAAGATTGAATACCTACCCTAGTTGAAAACCTACCCTATACTAGGGTAACTTTTCAACCGTTGAATACTTACCCGCTGTTTATTGAAAACCTACCGTGGCTGATTCGGTCCTGTTGCCTAGGCTGATTCGGACCTGTTTTCAAGACTGATTCGGACCTGTTTCCAGGCTGACTAGTACCCGTTTACAGGCTGATTCGGACCGTGGCTGATTCGGACCGTGGCTGATACCTTAGTCTTAGACGACTATCGTAACATAATTTCGATGAGTGGTCACGCTGTGGTCAATTGATTATCGATTGGTTAAGGGTTTTGAATTCCTAGTAGTGATACATTTCTATCTATACCTTACACGACTATCATAACATAATTTCGATGAATGGTCACTCGGTGGTCAAGTGATTATATATTGGTGAAGGGTTTTGAATTTCTAGTAACGATACCTTTCTATCTATACCTTACACGACTGTCATAACATAATTTCGACGAGGGCTCACTCGGTGGTCAAGTGATTATCGATTGGTCAAGGGTTTTAAATGCCTAATGGCGAGGACCTTTCTATCGATACCTTACACGACTATCATAACATAATTTCGATAAATGGTCACTCAAATAGATTATGACTCACAATCAAAGGTCATGACCTTGCATTTAGTAACCTATATGCACTAAAAGTGCACTAAAGGACAGGTCACCATTGTACTCAAGGCACATGATAACAGTCTCCTTAATATTATTATTATTATTTTTAAATATTTTTAAATTATTATTATTATTACTATTATTACTATTATTACTATTATTATTATGTGTTAAAGGCACGCGTAGATCAAGCGTAATTAGGTTCAGATCGAAATTCGTTTGTCCGATTATACAACTGTGATATTATGCCTTATACGGATTTTAAACATGACTTTTTAGAAAATGTGCGTATCAGAGCTGGCTAATTATTGTCGGGAAAAAACAAGACATTATCAGATATTACACCACTGTATTCTCCTCTAGCGAAAGGCGCTCAAATACTTGTATATTCATTATTGGTAGTATGCGAACAAGCAAGATAGCAAGCTAGACTTCCAAGAGAAAGAGGTATTCAAGGAAAGTAACTCGTGTGCAACTTGACTTTTCGGAAACTCCAATAGAACAGCCACATTTTGTTCAAGTGTGTCAACTATGAAAGCTGGGTAACTGCCATCAGATTGCGATTTGCTTTTTCCATCAACAATTTCTTTATCTTTGTTCTTCCTAGCTTAAGCGCTAGATCCAATGGTGTTTTGCCTTCTACATCAGCAACTTGGATGTCAATCAGATCGTTCTCCAATATGTATTTTACAACGTTAAGTCGACCCCGGTGCACAGCCATGTGTAGAATATTAAATCCTTTTCCATTCGGTATTGATACATTGCAATGTTCTCCAACTAGGAACTTCATCATGTCTATACGACCTCTATGAGCAGCCGTCATCAATGCAGTGTCAGCGGCTAAGGTAGATTTACTGTCAATGGAAACAATTTTCTTTGACACGATGAACTTGACAAAGTTAAGATAATCAGAGCGGTTTGGGCTACATAATGCGACTGCCCAATGTAAAATATTCTTGCCAAACTTTTGGTAACAAGAGAAGTCACAGCCATCAGCTACCAACTGTCTGAATGCGGGTAAATCTCCATCCATCAGGGATTCGAATCCCATATTCGTACAATTTGGATCTGGTCCTACACATTGTTTAATCTTTTCGATCTTCAGTCCAGAACTCTTATCTAAAACACAGTAAAACCTCACATTGACACAGGACTATAGTCAATATCAGAGTAAATTAATAGATGCTAGTTAGCTGTATATAGGTTATAAACCACCAATTAAAATCCCATAGACGACAGTGTTAACGTATTTATGCATAACTACTGATTCAGTG
>JAVCKZ010076575.1:0-10141 GCA_034780755.1 Lepetodrilus elevatus
GTGTGTGTGTGTGTGTGTGTGTGTGTGTGTGTGTGTGTGTGTGTGTGTGTGTGTGTGTGTGTGTGTGTGTTTGTGAAATTACTAAGCTCATTACTGAAGTGATATAGTTTGAATATGTATTCAACTTGCTAACGATTGCAAAACTGTATTTGTTTTTATCTAACAGAGACATGCCTCTTCAGGGTGTGGCATTTTACCAGGGTCCCGGGATTGTGACGAACTGTTTCTTCGACAAGTACGAGACCAAGTCGATAGGTTCAAAAACCAGAGTGGCAGGTGCCATAAGTGTGAAGAGAGATAATCCTTATCCTCCAAAGGTCAATAGCCTCGTAGAAGCAATCAAGTTTGGCTATTGTGACACGGTACGTATACATACATATAATTATGTACATGCACCTCCACATATATTTCTACCGCTGTATGATAGGTGAAATCCACTGCAGTCTACACGTCCTGTATAACCTGAATAGAATAAAATACCGTACACTCTTAGTTTCCTCTAGTTTCCTGACTAAGGGGGATAACTCCAAGTATTGACCACGGTCAAAGTAACCTTTCACGACCACTGGCACACATATGTATACGCCGTGGTAATTAATAAATAATAATATAAATATGAAAATATTGATAATTAGTTAGACATATGGAAAAGGTAACTAGTTGTATAGATAACGTACGTGTGTAGTACAGACATATACATGTATCTATGTTCATGTAAAACCTTGCTAGACCACTTCACGATGTGATAGTAGGCCCTACGCCTATAAGTAAAGCGGACAAGACTCACGAGTGCATGTTAATATTTGTCTTCAGAACACAACCAAGCGAGCGTGGAATGGTGCCCCTGGCTACAGTTATTTTCACTTCAAGGACGGAAACAAACAGATGAGCTTCATCGACGTCGACGGCAGCGTATCTGGAACCGCCCACACACAGTTAGTAGCACCCAGCCCGTTTTACACCACGCCGCAATGCTACTACAACGACGTCAGCAACTTCGCCGTCTGTCCTCACGAGTATGCCAAGGTTTGAACAACACATAGAATTAAAACACAGTTTCTCTTTTTATCCATTGAATATCGTTCCATTATTTTTCAGGAATGGAGAGCTATCCGATATCGCTCTATTATCCTAAAGGCATACTATCACAGATATGTATGGTTGTTTTGGACTAGTTCTTAGCTATAACTGCAAAGTACATTCACTTGACATACATATAACATCATGTTTGTACTTCCAAAAAGCTTTCCACCGCTGTGTGTTTGACAAATCTTCACTGCAACCCTACCTGCGACTCTTAGAGTCGGATTTAAATCAAATACTGCCAACGGCTTCTTTATACATGATGCAAAGGGACATAACTCTGTTATTCCTTCTTAAAACACTTCATAGTTCCTTCTTTATCGCAGGAGGAAACATACAAAACCCGTAGCTTATATGGTGTAGTAAACCTGCCAGAAGTGGCTGGTGATTTGTGAACTATATATTAGTACATGTATACCGAATTAATTCTAAGAGATCGATCATTCACAGGCCGTTTTCAGAGGAGATGGAGCTCTTGAAACACTAAACAAGCATAGTCCAATGTATCTACGACGAGATGACATACCAGATATTAAAAGTGATATTACAGGTGGGTAGCCTAATGTCATAGAATCAGACATATATAGATATATAGAGGATCTTCATCAAGTGTCTTTTGATACCAATGTTATCCTACGAGTTGATAAAAGTATCAAATATTCTCGGCAAAGCCTCGGATTTTGGATATTTTTATCAACGACAGCATGAAACGACAGCATAAAACCAACAATACACGTAGTCTTGCCGTAAACCTGTCAGCATGGGTTAATTTTCTTTTACGTAATTATCATACTACATATTATATATATATAAATGTATGTAGCCGTGCATTATTAAAACGATCCACGTTGGGCGCCATTGAAACAGGCCATATGGAGCCTGGAATTAGAACAAGGTATTCTAGATTGCGAGTCCAACAATCTACCGATTTTGCAAAAGGCCTAACTCCCAGTTGGTCACGACCAGTGGGAGCTATTCATGAGTGGTCATTTAATACCGAATTTATTAAACGAGTTGGTGAAACTGATATTATGCGAGGCTTTGCCGAGCACAATATCAATTTTACCGACGAGTTTAATAAATGCAGTGTTAAATGAAAACGAATGTTAAATTCTATTTATCACATAATAACTGTAGAAAAGACCGTAATATCCATTTTTATTTAGGAAAAAAAATTATTTTGCAGTCATGAAGAAGTCTGGCCCCGAGATTACGAAACTTTTTCCATAGTCTACTCAGTACTCTACTCAAGGCCATGTTGATAAAACGTCATGTGACGTCATATCCCTACTCACAGGAGTACGTTTTTGTGCTCAGATTATGACGTCACATGACGTTTTATGAACAACATTCTGAGTTGAGTATGAAATCGTACTCAGAAAGTTTCGTAATCTCGGCCCCTGGTACTTGGTATACCGATAAAACTGATCTGTGGAGTCAAACTGACATTGAAGAATTAAACAATTTTCGATACTCTTATTGGTTCTATGAAATTCAAATAATGGAAGAAAATCTGGGGTTTAAAAAAAATAGCCAATAAAAGTGAAAAATCATAGCATAGTTTAATTAATTTTTTTTTAGAATTGCGAAAGGAGAAAAGAAAGGCAGAAAAGAAAGACAACTTAAAAGAAGTGGCCTTGCTTCATAACTGTATTGGAGAGCTCCTATCCAAGTATGGTATGTATCTGTAGACATGGTAGAGGTCGGATAGCACACCGATCATGATTCAAGCCAATCTTTCACCCTCTACATATTTAAAATGAAAGTCTTCAATTCCTAGCTGCAGGTATTCCTGACATTTTTATTATAATATTACTTTGTTCTGTCAGTATCAGCTAGTGCTCATAGGTTTACTGCAACATTCAGCTCTACATATTGAGGTTTGCTCTTGTTTTAAACTGACAAGCTGTGTTATAAATAGAATCTTGAAAGCACTTCTAAACCCAATTTAAAACGTCTACAATTTTAAGTGAATGGCTTCGATTCAATTTCAAACCCAAGAATGTTTTTCTCAAGCTAATTTCCTAATTTCCTGGGATTGAAATTAACACTAGCCAGCTAGCCCAGGCCATTTCTCCCAATGCTGAAACGCTAGTAGAAATTCATAACAATTGCAATTTGTATCACTATATGTGCTCGTAAGTTGATTTCCTAGCCGCAAGTAGTCCTAACATTCTCATTCCTACATCCTCCAGAGTTGTTTGACGAGGCCATCAAGGAGCATGAGAGCGAGAGGGCGCTCAGCGAGGCTCTGCACGACACTATCGGAGAGGCCGTGGCCTGCCGCAAGATCGGGGAGTGCTACTGCTCGCTGGAACAGTACGACAAGGCTCTCCGCCTCCAGCAGCGCCACCTGTCTCTGGCCAAGTCACGTGACTGCCCGGTGGAGGAGCAGCGCGCCTGGGCCACCATCGGCCGCACGTACCTGTTCCAGTCGGAGACGGCGAAAGGTCGGAGGTCGCAGGAGGCGTCCAGGAGCGCCGAGAAGGCTTTCCAGAAGGCGCTGAGCGTGTGCGACAGACTCGTCACCTCTCTGAAGAACGAGGAGCTGATGGAAATGAAAGCGAGACTTTTCCTGAATTTGGGTACTTTTCTTTTAGTTTATGGTAGTTGGTAACTGTAATAGTTGAACCTGTTAGAAAGCCTGATTTATGTAAATATGATGCCAAGGAATGGTCATGTATGACATTCAATTAATGCATGTATTATTATTATCTTTTATTTTGTTGTTGTTATTACAGTGTTAAAAATTCAGAAATATTAAGGGGGGTCATTCTCCATAGGCCCAATGTTAATGGTGGTTAAATCTGTAATTTTGATACCTTTAACATTTTTAACTGACCACCAGGATCCCCTCTATTTCGAACACTTGTTATTTTGCTGCATTTGGGTGAAATATTCTTGCCGTGACGTAAAGCAGTAATTAATTCATTCTTGTATCTTTTTATTTATTGTTGTTTGACAGGTCTGGTATTTGATGGGAGAGGAGATGTTCGACAGAGTGCAGATTACATGAAGAGAGCGATCACACTGGCTGAGTAAGTATATAAGTAACTGGTATAAGACATGTTAACATCTTTGTGCGAAAGTCACAAAGTGGATGTAAATGGTTGAGTTTGTCAAATTGCATAGATTTTCTAAAACGTCAATGAACTTTATTGTAAACTAAAACTGGAGGAGCTATGCTTGTGAACAGTGGTGAGTTTCTAGGAAAACTAAGCAGGTAATTGACAAAACACTTGTTGCGTGTGCCATAGCATTCTTGACGGTTCACAGTTATTGAATGCACCCCAGGTGGAAATTATAATAGTAGATTATCAATTCTTTACTGATGAAAATTTATAATTCAATTATATATATATTTTTTTTAAAGTCTGACTGTAACCCACACCAAATTTGCCATGATATTTTTTCATGCTCCTTTAATTTCATTGGCTGGTTACAACAGGAAGTACCGGCTGGTGAGTGACGTGTACCGCTGTCAGTTCTCGCTGGCGGGGATGTACCAGCGGAACGAGAACTGGACCCGAGCTCTGCGCTCGCTGGAGGAGGCTCAGAGATGTGCCGTCAAACTCAAGGACAAGCTGCTGGAGAGTGAGGTCCTGGCCAACAGGGCTCAGGTAGGTGGCACTCTTCATCGGGGGTCCATGTAGGGGGCGCTGTAATCAAGGATTGGGATTTGGGGGGCATTAGGATCAGAGATTAGGTAGCAGGAACTGTCATCAGAGGTTGATATAGTGGGCACTGTCATCGATGATCAACATAGTAGGGGGAGCTGTTATCAGTGGTCTTAAGTTTAGTTTAACCCTCTCCCTGCTGAAGGCAACCAAACATGCCTTAAAGAGCTGTACCTGTGTCTAATCCAGCAGGGAGAGGGTTAAACATATTTTATTTGAGATGAATTGGATAAAATCGGGGGTTGATGTAGGGGACACTGTAACCAGGGATGGATGATATAGGGGGTGATGTAAGGATTGATGTAGGAGTGCTCGGGTAAGAGGCACTGTCATTGAATTGATGTAGGGTGCTGTCCTCGGTACGGGGCGCTGTAATCAGGGATGTGGTAGGGGGCGATATCATCAACGATTGGGTAGAGAGCTCTGTCATTAGTGATTAGGTAGGTAGTGCTGCCATCGGGTATTTGGTAGGGGGCGTTGTAGTCGAGGACCGGTTCAAATGTAGATACATGTATTTATTCCTCGTATCTTTAAAGGTGCTGCTCATAATTGGTGACTACGGTTTAGCCAAACACTGTCTGAAGAAAGCTTATAAGCTGGGCTCTGCTACAGTGACTGAAGAGAAGAAGATACTCAAGATGTTCAAGGCTGGTATGTACTATAGCACTGAGTTGTTTAACCGCCATCTTGTTTGTCTTATTTCACGTTTCTTAAAAGTTGATAGTTTATGGTATGTGATCTTGTAGAATAATATAAATGAACGAATGAATGAGAGTGAGTGAGTGAAAGTGAGTGAGTAAGTAAGTAAGTAATAAAACAAATAAATTAGATTTGTATCTTACGCAATGTTAAATGTTGTATTAGTCCTATTTCTTGTACTGTGACAACATTAATGTATTTCTGGAACACGTAGCGTGACGGCCATGTTGATAGTGTTTGTGGTATTCTCCATGACAGCCAGTAAGATGGAGGAGAGTGTGGATGACCTAGAGAAAGACGAGACCAGCACACGCCAGAGATTCAAGCTGTTCGAGACGCTCGGAGACGCAGCCGCAGATGTGGGCAACTTCCAACAAGCCATCGACTTCTACCTCAAGATGGTAAATATTCCCCTTTAGCTTCAGTGTTCAGAAAATCTAAAAAATAACTTCTTGTCCAGCAGCTTTAAATGCTCCTGGGTATTGTTTCTCGAAGTTATCATATCTACTACAAGACCTTTATAAGGACTCTCATAGCCATCTCTAATACACAGGGATCATGCACTTATGAGAGCGCTATGGTCTCATAGTGGATATGAGAGCTTCGAAAAACGATGCCCTGGCCCTTTACCATACCAGACCTGAGTCAAATGTCCCATAGTAAAAAGGGGCCATTATCATGACATTTGTCTTTGCGAGACAATTGGGCCGTCTAAATAATATTCTCAAATGTCGGCCATGTTGATAGCTGGAGTGTGGAGAGGAACTACAGATCGGACCCAAGGAACGGATCCCTGTCTACGTGTCGCTGGCGCAGACCTACGCCGACCTCAAGCAGTACACGCTGGCTGTGGATCTATACAAGAAGGAGCTGGCTTGTAGAACAGATGAACCTGAGCAGGTATTTGAGATTTCTTACGGAGAGTATAACATGTACCAGTATATTCAAGAATGGGCTTTACCTTTCAAAGCTACTAGCCCGAATGATAATTCAAATAACAAATTTGTTACAAAACCTTAAATTTCTACTAGTCCTTAGGATACCTTTAAAATTGTGAGAAAGGATTCAGGCTAGTGAGCTAGTGTTAAGATCGGTCCCTGAATGGGACATCGTACGTTTTTGCCACCAATGGTTTATGTCAATACGTGTGCATTGTAACAAAAGGTTGGCACGACCACAAGGTGCTGTGTAATTTCTATCAAAAGTTAAAGAAGTGTTCAGTGAATAAAATCCCTGATTTAATATAAATGTGACCTTGCTTTCAGGCCTGCAGTACCTGGCTGAACATAGCCGAGGCAGAGGAGTTGAGTGGGTCGACCTACGAGAAGATTAGTCAGTGTTATCTGTCGGCTTTCCAGTCTGCACGTCAGGCTAAGAATAGAAAACTACAGGTAGGTTGTATGCAATGGCACATTTTGAAGCTATCGTAAAATTCAGCATCTACATGCACTCTTGGAAAACAATGTAAAGTCCCTAATAAGACCAGACTGAAGCTGAATTTCATGAGGAATTATGGTATGTCAAATGTACTGAAAGAAATATTGAGAGAAATACTACTTCCCTAATGAGCAATGTTTGTTGCAGATACGAGTGTTGTGTTCTCTGCTGGAGGTGCAAAAAATGTTCAAGCAGAGGAGTCACCAACAACAGACACAGGACAAACTCAACAAGCTCAAGGAGAGATATGGCGTCGGGTCTGGTGACGAGTTGTCCGATTCCGAGCGAGACTCGCAACAGGTGGACGAGGATGATGACGAAAATGATGACGACAATCTCAGTATAGCAGAGCTCACAGAATCTGGTAAGTGGAACATGCCAGTGTGAATGCGGTTTCATGTATTTTTGAATTTTCTACATTAAGACGTAGGTAGACTTCTCCCCTTTGGTTATTGGGATAAAGATTAGTGCTGCGACATTAAACAACAAATCACTGACTGACTGCTCATACATCCTCATATTAAATTTGAGCTTGAGCATGAAATTGTACTCAAAATGCTTCATAATCTTGGGGTCTGATTGTTTAAACAAATATTTTGTTTGCAGATGTTTCTGAGGGAGAGACACCAGAACAAAGAACTGGATCAATCCGTAGAAGGACGACAAATAAAACAAAGGTAGAGCAGGTTAACTATATACAGTCTGAAGATTTAGCTGACCATTTTAAGTTGAAAGTACATTTGAAGGAGTGGTGGGTTGTAGCGCAATGGTAGAATGTTTGGACTTCTGGGCCAAACGTCCTGGGTTCAAATCCCTGGAGCCCAGCAGCAATGATCACGTTAACTTTATGACGCGATATTAATAGCAAGTGCTGTCTGTAGAGTAGCAATGCAGATATCATCATACACTGAACTGACAAACCCCAATTTAAAAAAAAATGAAAAGGGGACATTTCTGTGATATAAGTAATACTGAAACATGCGTCAATGTATACAAATAGGTGAATGAGAAAGGTGAGACGGCACTACACAGAGCCTGTATAGAGGGGAACCTGAAGAAAGTCCAGAACCTTATTGAAAAGGTAAGCTCATAGTACAGGGAACCCTTTGATGAAACTGTCATATCCACTTTATCACGCTTGCTGCATCCGTCTCGCAGTTTTACTGCTCTAAACTGACAAGTCGTGAAAGAATCTTGAAAGCTGGACAGTAAGGAAATGGCTGATAATAATGCTAATGTCTGACACTATGTATCCAGGGTCATCCTGTGAATCCCCGCGACTACTGCGGCTGGATCCCGCTGCACGAGGCGGCCAACCACGACCACTACGAGGTGGTACAGTACCTGCTGGAGAACGGTGCTGCCGTCAGTGACAGGGGAGGTCAGCACTGCGGGGGGATAACTCCGCTGCTCGACGCGGCCAACTGCGGAAACACTGCGATCATGAAGCTACTGATCAAGCACGGGGCCGACGTACATAACAAGGACGATGATGTAAGAAGTTGCCAATATGTATATGTGTCATATTGATTTATGGGTTCATTTTCAATATTGCTGGGTTGTCCATAGGTTTGCAGATGAGGGGGTCAAAATGATCTACAAAACAGTCAAATTACACTGTTGAATTCTTGACAATAATTTAGTGGTCATTTGTATGAAGAGTTAAATATGCAGGTTTTACATGACGGGGGAGAAAAAACAAAATATTATCTAACATTTATTGGGAGACTTTTAAATTACTGTAATAGTTTCGCAGAGTGTTTTTAAATTTTTTGTTTATTTAATCACAGCATGGATGCATACATGCAATGGTATTGATTTCACAGTTCATCTTAGGCAGATTCTATGTTGAATAATTCCAACAATTGTCTATATTTATAGGGAGAGACTGTCCTGGAATGTCTTCGGTCGTGGTACAAACGCTGCAAGGACACGGCGAGTCGAGAAGTACATGCTGAATATGAGCACATGGAAGCCACTCTGCATAACCTGATGAAAGGTACGGGCATATTATTCATCAAAATTGGATTTTATTGCGTATAATTTAGGTGTCTGCAAATCCAAACATTTGAATCCTCTATTAACCCCATCCATGTGAGATATTGCAGTTGGTAGAGACTTCCTGCACATTTTGAAGTTCAGTTCTCCGCTGTAGCAATCCAATATGTTTTAAACTTTAATTATTGCATATTTGCTAGGTCATGTTTATTATGTGATTTACTTTAAGGTGGTCAAAGCAGAGTCGGCAATCGACCTCCTGAGAGGTCACAGCGACCTCGACCTCTTCTTGATATGCACAATGACAGCAGTGAGGGGAGTCAGTTGCTGCCCGAGGTCAAATTCAGGTCAAAGAGGAAGAGGAACTCTCTTGGAGGAAGGTAAGAAAGTTTAGGTTTTATTCACTTTAATTTTAAATACAATGAAATAATGTGCATATTTTTGTATGTGCCAAATCCATGCTTGAAAGTGTTCATAGCGGTACATTATTACCCTAGTCGATGAATCAAAGTCCACCCATTTCACTTTCTCAATTCCTTGGAGAGTGTCTAACCCAAGCTGCTAGTTAAAGCTCTAGAAGGTTTACTTTCTCAAATCCATCTCATCCTTACAGGTACCCATTCACAGCTGGGTGGGCGGTGCACATTATGTTACTTTCATGAAGGGGACAATGTGTCCATTAGAATATTTGTTTTGAATTACAGTGTGTCATGATATGCTGTTTGGAGGATGGTGTTTGGATGTTATTACATATTTGCCATGAAATTTAATGCTCATGTTTATCTTGATTGCAGCAACTTTGAGAATCTTCCAGTGACTTCCAACAGTGAAGATGAAGCAAAGTAAGCTACAATTTTTCAAAACCGATTAATCATATTTTTGTAGAAACTTTGTACAGTCCAATATTCATTGACAAGTAAATATTAATTGTCACGTATGGGTGAAAGATTCCTGAATATTAACACTAATTTCATAATTTATGCCTATATGGAGGCTCAAAAAATCAGTTTCTTCATTCTTTATTCCAGCAGTGAGGAAGTCATGCTCCTGACCTGTCCAGACAATACAGAGACGGATTTCTACCCCAATCCTCGTCTGGAGGGTATCGCATGGAACGAAAGCGCCACGGAGGACTATAGGAACGCGATCTCTGTACTGGGAAGTGCCTCGCAGAGAGCCTCAGTGCGACCCGCTGTCAAACAGACGAAGCCGCACACCGAAACCAGCGCTTTACTGGACGCGAACGA
>JAVCKZ010076586.1:0-13146 GCA_034780755.1 Lepetodrilus elevatus
TGTCAAGTGAATGTACTTTGCAGTTATAGCTAAGAACTAGTCCAAAACAACCATAAATATCTGTGATATTATGCCTTCATAGTATGCCTTGTTCATCAATTAAAATGTTTTGTTACATTTAGAATTTATGTCACTTTATTTTTGACACTGTTATATATATATTTTATTGTTATTATTTTTTCATTTTTAAATATGTGATTTCTTAAATTTTTAGAGAATTGACATTTGTCCCAAAAGTATCGAGTATCTTTTCATCTTTATTTGTTCCTAGAAACATCACACCTCCTCCTTATGTCCCTCTCCGCGACCCTCTGGAAGTGTTCTTGGACGACCTTGTAGAGGTCACGGTGACCGGCCTGTGTCGCGACATCGTAGGGGAGACAATCCGTGGTCTGGCACACGACTATCTGGAGGACGTGACCACAGAGAATATCCTCAATGACCTTATAGATGACGAAATACATGACATGCGACATGAACTGGTGGGTCCGGCTACGACATTACAAAACCTTTTGATTACGATTTCATGCTCAAGATCAAATTTTATATGGGAATTTGTGAACAAAACTTTTTGAGTTGAGCATGAAATCGCACTCAAAGAAGTCTTATAATCTATAAGGGCATATGGGGGCCTCTTTTCGCGCATCATGGAATTTGGTCTCATGACCCATTAGCTTCATGGCACTAAATGCTAATGACTCAACATTCATTTCTTAATATTATTTCATTTATTTTTTCCGGACACAATTTTTTTTAAATAGATCTATATGAAAATAGTGAAAACTGGCATGTTTTTTTTCCATATATATTTTTTTTTCTCTTGCAAGATAAAAAATATATTAAATAAAATATGAAAATATTGAAAACCAGTTGGAAAAGAGACGACAACTTCTGTCTTATGTTTTCAGCTTGATGAGGCTATGTTCGAGATTATCGCTAGCGAATTCCTGGAAGAGCACGTGATTGGTCCAGAGTTGGAGGAGGAAGCAACAGTAGTTGCGACAGACATGATCAAACACTACGACAACAAGGTTACACGCATGGAGATGAAAGCTGTAAGTTTATTATGTCATATATATTTTTTATTTTATTTTTTATTTTTTATTTTTTTATTTATATTTTTACTTTGTTGTCATATATATATATATATTTTTTTTAAATATATTTGTAATTGTTATTATTATTTTATTTTTATTTTACTAAATCTTAATGGGTTTTTTTTAGGATGTATACCATACGCTGTGTTGCCATAGAAGCTTGTTCTTAGTATTGTGTTCTATTTTAAGGTTTTTCAAAAATGTTTGAATTAATTAAAGTAATAACTATTAGTAAGACCATACCATTTCCAGGCATGCCATCAAATAAGAAATTGTTATGGAAATTATACAAAATGTGAAAGAATCTTGAAAGCGGCTCTAAATACCAATTTAAAAATAATAATAATAATAATAATAATAATAAATAAGTTACTATGCAATATTGGAGAATCTTGAAAGCGGCTCTAAATATATTTGAAAATATTATTAATTTCGAAATAATTTTAAAATTACAGTTTGAAAAGAAAAATTGGTCATGTTTGTATTTTTAGTGTCGGAACAAAATTGTTTTCGGCGAATAATTTAGGTGTTCGAACTAATAGTGGGTTCTAATTATTAAGGCAATTACATGTATCTCGCCGCAGGTGAAGTTGAAGTCCGAGGACAGACTGGTAGACTCGCTGATGCTCAACTATCTGCTGTCGCTGGTGGCCAGACAGGGAAAAGTGTGGACGGAGAGTGACTTCGCCAACAGGTTTCTGGACGGTGAGACAGCCTTGTTATTGGAACTTGACACATTAGGGCTGTTCGTTTTGCTACCGGCTGGCCTGACCCGGCAAGCCCTTTGACCCTGTTGACCAAAAAAAAAATGCTCGATTTGCCCAATTTCCACGTTCTGAGCGACCCCGGCCCCACTTTGCTGCTTACGAGATACCGGCAATATTCCAAATATTTGGCAAATGGAGCCCGTTATTCGGGTCAACAGGGTCAAAGGGCTTGCCGGGTCAGGCCAACCGGTAGCAAAACGAGCACAGTTATTCCTACCACACACACCGACCCATTCCTGTCTTTTTCTTTTCTGTTTTCTTTTTCTTTTTCTGTCTTGCGCGTCATCGCAAATGGGTGAAAGATTCCTGTAGCGACGTACTGGGCGGTGAGACAGCCTTGTTATCTGAGCTTGACAAATTCCTACCACACACCGACCGATTTCCGTCTTGAGCGTCGTAGCAAATGGGTGAAAACGTCCCAGGGTTGAGTCTAGCCTATGCCATTGTGTAGCACTCTTGAGAAAAGTACTTAGATCCACACTGCTGCAATGCCCCCAGCTGTGAATGGGTACCCGGTAGGATGAGATGGAATTGTGAATATGAAACTTTCTATAGTTTGGCATAAAATGCAGTGACACCCCTATTTTGTAGATTATCTAGGTAAATACTTAATGAAAGGAAAGGAAAAACAACAACAACAAAAAAACTTCAATTTCTCATAATTTGTATACCCTAACCAAAATTTAAAATAAAATTTACACCATAATACCAGGATATTTTCAAAAATTGTATTTTAAAATCTCAATTTTATGTCAAATGGGTGAAAGATTCCCGCAGCGACATTAAACTCCATATTCACTCAATTATGTCGACCATGAAATAATTTGTGTTATAATAAGTTGACTTTTTTTCTCGAAATAAATGTGCATGTGTTTGATTCAGAAATGATGGGCAACATGTTGCTTCAGCAATACTTCTCAGTGCGGTCTAACAGAGACAAAACAGTCCAATGCAAACCTCTACGGAAACTACATGAGAAAGTCGTCACAGATGTGGTGAGTTTTGCCATTGAATTTCCAAAACTCATGTGTTAACCCTTTAACCCTCTCCATGCTGGAGGTAACCGGAGATGCCCAAATTAGCTGTACATGTATCTGGCTTATACAGCAGGGAGAGGGTTAACATGATCTTTTTTTTTTGAGTGAGCGCATTAGAATTATCTCCCTTTGGTCGAGGATATCATTGAAATTATCTCCCTTTTATTATTATTATTATCAGGCGCTGGACGTGCTGTTGCAACAGTTGTCTTCCTCCCTTGATGAAGATTTGGCCGATGTGGACGAATACGAACGTGGCGTCAACGACGGAATTCTCCCTCAGCCTGTCCCCACCATTATCAGGTAATTAACCCTCTCCATGTTGAAGGCAACCAGAGATGCCTTAAAGAGTTGTGACTGTGTCTAGAAGGGAGAAGGTTAAAAGCATGTTAATGTTAAAGCTTCACCAAGATGAGTAGATCAGGTAGTTTTAAAGAATGTCATTGAAGTCAGAATTTAAGGCTTCACCGTCAACCTTATTTAACTGAAGGTATGTATATATTTGATTTGTCTACACAAGTATGTTGTGCAAAAAGTTAAATTTTTCACATGTCCCACTGGTTTTCAATATTTTCATAATTTAGTTCCTTATTCTATGTTTCAATCTCGCAATAAAAAATGGGAAAATATGAAAATATTCAGAACACGTGTTGTAGATTTACTCCTACCATGGCGTTAATATATTGAGTGAAATCATCTGGAAAAATGTGTCTGACCACATATATAGGAGTTATAATAAACAATGAGTACTGCATGATGCTACAATCCAGTAAAAGTGATTGAAGTGTATGAAGCAGCCATAAAATCACTATGCATAAGAGGAGGCTAATATGTATGTTCAATACCATGGCTGATAATATATGATATATATATAGGAACGGCTTAGTAATGGGGGAAATGTCATTATAGTGCTTATTAACCCTCTCCCTGCTGAAGGCGAGTTAACTTGCCCGATTACATGCAGAAATAGAACACTTTGATTTTATTCAGCAGGGAGAAGGTTAATGGCATTTCAATCTGGCCATGATTTCTCAAAACAAACTTGAATTTGAGATTTGCTCAGCTGAGATTTCAAACGCAAGTTTATTTCGAGAAATTGAGGCCTGAATGTAGCATTTCACAGTGTCAAAACAGATTACGAAACCTTTCTGAGTACAATTTCATGCTCAACTCAAAGTTATTGTTCACTATAAATCCCTATACAAAATTTGAGCATGAAAGTTTCGTAATCTCGGGACCAGTTTTTGTGATAAATATCTGTGTAAATTATTATTAATAATTAATATTTTCGACATCACAGGAGTTGTTGGTTCGACCAACATGAACCAGCACAGTTCGCGATCCCACGCCATCTTCACGGTCACCATCGAGTGCAGCGAGAAAGGCGCTGACGGTGAACACCACGTCAGAGTCGGGAAGCTCCACCTCGTAGATCTCGCTGTAAGTAATCTGGGGCCTGTTACAGAATGATCGTAGTGCTACGAGAGTCCTAACTCCTGTACTTTAGCGTGGAGTTGCTAAGAAGTTGTTACTCTCGTAGTGCTACAATTGGTCTGTGTAACGGGCACCTGTATTTTATTTCTTGTTGTTTTTTGTGTGTTAAATCCTTTATTTAAAACAATATTTTAAACTTTAATTTTGGTTGTCCCTAATTATATAAACGCAGATCATTTAAAATGTTCATAATTTTATAATAATTTGAACAGCTACAAATTTAATTATTTTCTCCAGTTCGAACTATTAGCATAATTACAGCATACCTCTATTTATGCCCAGATTACGTACAGCTAAAAATCCTAAGTTACACACATTTTCCAAAATTGCTTTCCAGGGTTCAGAACGACAAGCAAAGACAGGAGCTACGGGCCAACGTCTGAAAGAAGCCACGAAAATCAACTTGTCTCTCTCTACGCTGGGCAACGTGATTTCTGCGCTCGTCGACGGGAAGAGCAGTCACATACCTTACAGAAACTCCAAGCTGACCCGCTTACTGCAGGACTCGCTGGGTGGCAATTCTAAAACCGTGATGGTATGTCGTTAAATTCTGTGAATTAGTACTAATGAGCTTCGATAAACGATACCTTGCAGTGGTTTCAATAGGTGCCGGCGACCGGCAAATTTATCTGTCTGTTTCCCTAATTTTGCAGTCTACTTTCAATCTTGCTGGTACAATTTTGTAGATGAAAATATGATGTATGCAGATCTTTTGACTCTTACTTTTGCTACTCTGCGACTGCCACCTACTTCAAATTCTACTGAAACCACGGCCTTGACTGACACAGATGTCGATACTGATTCCAGGTTGCTAACATCGGCCCCGCAGACTACAACTACGACGAGAGCATCAGCTCGCTGAGGTACGCCAACCGAGCCAAGAACATAAAGAACAAAGCCAAGATTAACGAAGATCCTAAGGACGCTCTGCTGCGACAGTTCCAGAAGGAAATAGACGAACTTCGGAAACAGCTTGAGGATGGTACGAACACAAGTCATTTGTTCCATTGACTCGCAGGGGTCGCAATTAACACTAGCCTGCTAGCTATCCAATTTCTCCCAATGCTAAAGGTATCTGAAGGGCTAGTAGAAATTCATGTTTGTTTGTAAACAAATATAATTTGTTATTGTTTTTTCATTACCAGTCAATCCTACTTCTAAGAGAAGTGTTGGCGAGATAAAATCCCTCTAATTAGAACTTGTAATCTCCCTTGGCCCTCCTCTTATATACTTCTATGTATTCAAAAGATTCAAAATCGCCTTAGATCACTATTTGGGCTAATACGTTTTTACAGTAAGTTTCCATCCCTGTTGACTATATAGAAATGCGCAATAGTTATTTCCCTTTGTCGAAGAATAATTCATTATTTGGGGAATTTGCTGTCAGTTTTAATCTGTAAAATGAATCGTTGCACCTGAATACATGTTAGGTAAACTGGGTTGTCTGCAGGTGTCACTGATGATGAGGCTGACAGCGAGGAGGATTCAGATGATGACGCGGCGCCAGGAGAAGGTGGCAAGAGAAGACGGAGAAAGAAAGGTGACTGAACATTATTATTTTAATTTTTTTTTACAATTTATTACAATTTTTATAAAATATTAATTTTTGGATTGTTTTTAAATTGCTTAATAAGTTATATATGAAATATTCTCAACAGTTTAGAATTTGTACATTTTCTTTGGTTACAGGATCCTCCAAGAAGTTGTCTAAGGAAAAGCGTGTTGAGATTCAGGCCAAGATTGACGCCGATCGGAGACTGCTGGAGTCTAAGAAGGACATGGCCGAAGAAGAGCGGAACAAAGTCAAGCTGGATCTGGAGATGAAGGAATCTGAGCTTCAAAAGTATCAGTAAGTGGACAGAAATATCAACAAATGTTGAAATGTACTACGAGGCAATTTTTATCACGTTTGGTATTATTATGAAATTCATTTGTATTGCACCATTTCCATCCATGTGGCTGTTGAAAGCGCGGACAGTTATTTATTACCCAGGTCAATGGACCAGTGTGCACTCATTTCACCTCAACACCCTGGATAACATTCACAGTAGTGTTGCTCGATTTGTCAAAAAGCAGCTAACCTTCAGTTTCGAGAGTATGTTACATGACATCGAGAGTGTAAATAAAGCAACTCGGCTGACTTCCCTCCAGCCAAAATCAAGTCGGCTATAAATTTGCCGGTTAGCTTGCAAATAAAGCAATCTCGTCGCAGTAACTTAAACGTAGCAAGCCAAACCTGGCTGGTTTGGGCAAATAATGGCTCAAGCAGTGCAAGTTGGCTAAACATTTGCTGGTTAGCTTGAAAATAAAGCAATCTAGACGGCGGAAGTACCTAGTGGTCTAGAGGTAGCGAGTCTGCCTCGTAACCTGGAGGTCCCGTGTTCGAGCCTAGCTCATGCCATCGTGTGTAGCACTCTCGAGCAAAGTGCTTAGATCCACACTGCTTCAGTCCACTCAGCTGTGAATGGGTACCCGGTAGGAAGAGATGGAATTGTGAATGCAAAACCTTCTAGCGCCTTAACTGGCAGCTTGGGTTGTATACTTCCCAGGGAGTTGAGAAGGTGAAATGGGTGCACATTGATCCACTGACCAGGGTAATAATGTAGCGCTATGAGCATGCTTCTGAAGCATATTATTATTTATTAAATGGACATGCCAAACCATGGCAAATATAACGCCACTAAACTCTCTCCTCCGTCACCAGAGATGAGCAGGATCAGCTGACACAGAAGCTGTCGGCCATCGAGAAGAAGATCATCGTAGGCGGAGAGAACCTGCTAGAGAAGGCGGAGGAACAGGAGCGCCTCCTGGAGGAGAGTGCTCGGGAGCTGGAGGAGCGCCGCGAGAAGGAGGACAAACTCCGCAAACAACTGGAGGAGAAGGAGGTAGGCGTACACAGTAGTTATCTCTCCATGTACAATTCGTGATATTGGTGAAAGAATCTTGAAAGCGACTCAACCCCAATGTTAAAAAAACCACCACCACTGGTAGTTATCTCCCCATGTACGCTGGTAGTTATCTCCCCTTGTACATTGGTAGTTCTCCCCCCCCCCCATGTACACTGGTAGTTATCTCCCCTTGTACATTGGTAGTTATCTCCCCACGTACACTTGTCATTACATGGGGGTAGTGTCTAGTTCTATCCCTGGTCCGAGATATTCCAGCCCATGCTATTGTTGTTTATTAATTTCAATAAACAGTTTGGGCATGTAAAACTTGCTAATTCAGCCGTTTTAAAATTAAATTACATTACTAAACATGTCTCGATTAATTTTTTATATACAGTAAACCTCGCATATAAAGTACTCATTGGGAACAAGTTTTGTTCACAAATCCTGAGATAAAACTCATTGGAACCGGCTATTTTTGTTATAAGTCTGTTATAGGCGAGTGTCCGGTTTATCCGAGGCCGGTATATGCGAGGTCTACTGTAGCTGTTTTTGTTGGCTATTTTGTAAAATCACTTGTGGGCTTGCGCTTACATTTTGCGGTCAATTTATTCGACAGCAAGAGCGAGTTAACATTGAAGAGAAATACTCAAACCTGCAAGAGGAGGCCCAGGGAAAATCTCGTAAGCTGAAGAAAGTCTGGACCATGCTGATGCAGGCCAAGTCAGAGGTAGGCCAGGCCGTCTTTCATTCCTCTCTGAATAACATCATTTTCTTAACTTGTTGTCATACCAGGCCACCAACATTACTGAACCTTTCTGAGTACGTTTGTAATTACCCCAAAACTGTACTGGAATTACCCCAAAACTGTACTGTAATTACCAGCATAATTTGAACAGGAACAAAATAATTAAATTAAATTTGTAGCTGTTCGAATTTATTAGAAGAAGAAAATAATTGAAAATGATTGGTGTTCGTATAATTAGGGACAACCAAATTAATGTACAAAATATGATTGTACAGTAAATAAAATGTTAAAAAATGAAGGACTTTAAAAAGAAATGTATGTGATTTTTAAAAATATATTTTGTGTGTGTTAAAATTATTTTTAAAAATATGATTTTTTTAAAATGGGGAACAATTTTAGTGTCAGACTTAATTTTTTTAGGAGTGATTAATTTAGGTTTTCGATTTATTAGAGGGTTTGGATTATTATGTTAATTACGGTAGTGCAGTATCTAATGCGGAGATGTTTCACTGTTCAGCTGGCAGACATGCAGCAGGAGCACCAGAGAGAGATGGAGGGGCTTCTGGAGAACGTCCGACAACTGAGTCGCGAACTCAAGCTTCACATGGCCATCATTGACAACTTCATACCTTCTGAATACCAGGTACACACGTGTCAGCTAGGACGACTCACTCATGCACACACTTACATATTCACTCACTCATGAATTCACTCATGTAAATACTTAGTCATGCACACACTCATGGATTTATTGCTAAAATTGTAAATCAACATCAGAAAATAAACAACGAGATATAATATGAATGATTACAGCGCGGGTGGTAGCGCAATGGTAGAATGTTTCGATTTCGGAGCCAAAGGTTCCAAGTTAAAATCCTGCTCCAGCTTGAGAAAGTTGCCTTTCTGATGCGATATTGATAGGATGTACTGTCTGTAGAGTGGCAGTGCAGATATGATCCTTGGTTTTGTCAGTACCAGCCGGTGCTTGCAGGTTTACTGCAACATTCAGCACTACAGATGTTGCGGGTTTCCTCCTGCCAAGTTGTGATATTAGTGAAAGAATCTAGAAAGCGACTCTAAACCCCAATTTAAAAAAAATAATAACAAAATAGAAAATGCCTTTCACCACCAAGCATTGTCCCATTTAATGAAAGCTCTGACTCACTAACATCTATCAAGTCATCTATCAAGGCAGACACCTGGGAAGCTCTCATATCCACTATGAGACGATAGCGCTCTTGTAAGTGCCCCATACTCATGTATAAGAGATCGCTACAAGTCCTTATGGTAACGTAGTAGATATGAGAGCTACGGTAAATGGAAAATAAAGGAAATAATCTTTTTGGTATTTTTTGTAATTTAAAAAAAATATTAAATACATTAAAAAATAAATATATGAGAGCTTCGAGAAACAATACTGTGTACGGGATTGTAGTGTGTCATACATTTGGATTGATTTTCAGGAGATGGTAGAGCAGCATGTGGCCTGGAACGACGACATCGGTGAATGGCAGCTACGTTGTGTCGCTTACACGGGAAACAACATGAGGAAACAGACACCACAACCCGACAAAGAGAAGGAAAAAGTGAGATCATTGGAACTCTCTATTCACGTTAACCCTCTCCATGCTGAAGGCAACCGGAGATGCCATAAAAAGCAGTACCTGTGTCTAATCCAGTAGGGAGAGGCATTCAAGTGTCAAGATCTTTTTACATGTTTCTACTTGATGTTACTAACTAGGGAAAAATATGAAAAGGATCTACCGTAATAATACTGTATACCGGGAAATATTCATGGGAGGTTATTATCGTGGTATTTCAATTCAATGACGACCTCGAACTTATTTCAGCATCGAAAGTTATCCTACTCTGATACCGTTCAATCAGAATTGAGAAAAACTATCTTAAGTTTCTATAGTGAACTATGAGTCTATCTAAAATTGTTTGTGTGTGTATAAGTCAGATATAAATTGTATATCTTATTGTGACATGCGTAGTTGTCTGAGAGTATACTTGCGTATTAATAATATGATAGGAATATATAGAATAAGAAAGAACGTACATATTAAACGCATGAACAGTGCAATGCTGATAACTGAGACACTGACAATTAGTTACTAAACTTACAAATTACGTTCATCCGGTCATCAAAGATAAAGGGCTATGTCAATCAGTGTCACACACCTAGGTGTGCGGTGGCAATGTAGTATATATGCACACAATATTTTCTATAAAACATCTATAGATGTAATGTTGCTAATGATGAAACCAGACAATCTTGAAGGCAAGAATCCTCGCAACCTCTCTGTGTCACCAACCTCGATAAATTCGCACCTCAAAAAATTCCCGGTATGCGGAATGAGTGCGGTATGAGTGCGGTATGAGTGCAGTGTTTTAACTACGAGAACGTTGCTTTACGCAGTTCCAGGAAATGGATCTGTCCCACGTGTACCTGGCCTACACCGCTGAGGGCGCGGCCGAGGCCATGAGACCCAAGACCGCCAAGTCCTCCAAATCAGGCAGACCCAAGACCGCGTCCAGACCCAAGAGCTCGAGAAAGTAAGCCCGTCTGGACATACATAGAGTCTGACCCTGCTAACTGTAATCTACATGAAATCTCAAATCTAGAAGTACAGTATTTCAAGATCTCAGCTTACAGCCAATAAGCATACACTTTACTTGATGTGTTATTTAGTTCTAGTCAATAACTAATTATTTCTCAATGTAAATTTTGTGGAAAATGGTAGAAAATGGTATGAAAAATCTCTGAATTGAAGAAATGTTTATTATTTCATTTTTCTTTTTCAGAAAAAATAAGGGTTCTGATTTGGACACGCTTTTGCAATGATGATTTTTCTGGAGTTTTTCTGGAAAATTGAGGAAGCCAAGACAAGTGAACAATCTCTGTGATATTTTATTTAGCGGCCAGGGTATTGTTTCTCGAAGCTCTCATATCCACTGTGAGACCATAGCGCTCTCGTAATTGAACGATCACCATGTATTAGAGACCGCTACGAGGAATGATACCCAGACTTTGATAACGATGGATCCACCATCTGTACTTCTAGTGCTTGTAGCACCTAGGACATAGTTGGTCGTTTTACTTCACATTCTCTCCTTGTTTTATTGTGACTAGACATACGCTCTACCACCAGCATACTGAAATGTGAAGCTCTCCAATGTAACTTGTTGCCCATTGTATTGGATAGAACATCCAACATCTTGCAATATTTGTTGTGTGGACTTTCATCAAAGAGCTCGCATGGACTTTTTAAGAGAAGAAGCTATATCTTAATTATAGTTATTAATTAAGAAATTAAGTTGTGTTGAATAGTGGACCAATTTAGGATATGATTTTATCCACTGATGCTATTGGATATGAAATCATATCTGTTCAATGACATAATATCTGTCTGTTCAATGACACAATATATGTTCAGTGACACAATATCTCTTCTGTGACACAATATCTATCTGTTTAATGACACAATATCTGTTTAATAACACAATATCGGTTCAATGATATACTATCTGTCTGTTCAGTGACACAATATTTGTTCAGTGATACCATATCTGTCTGTTCAATGGACACAATATCTGTCAGTTCAATGACACAATATCTGTTTAATGACATAATATATGTTCAGTGATGCCATATCTGTCTGTTCAATGACACAATACCTTTTCAATGACACAATATATCTGTTCAATGACATAATATCTGTTCAGTGACACAATACCTTTTCAATGACACAATATATCTGTTGAATGACACAATATCTGTTCAGTGACACAATATCTGTTCAGTGACACAATATCTGTTCAGTGACACAATAGCTGCTCAATCAACTATGTTCAAGAACCACTTTTTTAAGAACAAGGCTTGATACTGTTAAATATATGATGTTGATTCTTTAGTGGTGCAGTAGTTGTGATACCATTTGAAAGCGGAACATACCAGTGGCACGAGAACTCTTACAATTTTGACTGACTGTTATCAATACTTGTAAGGAATAAATATCTGCTTGAATAAAACTAGACGAACAAAATGTATTTATTGTAGTGAAAATCTGTGACCTTTTCAGCTAACTGTGATTTGTAAGTCTTTAGGTTAATTATTAATGTGATGTGATTTTTTTGTTCATACAGCAGTGCTCTTGGTTCACGAAGCTATCACATCTACTAAGACCATAAAGACTCGTAGCCATCTCTAATACATGGGGATCGGAAATTTATGGCCTAATAGTAGATATGAGACCTTTGAGAAACGATACACTGGACTACAGGTGAAAATCTTTTTGTTTCATCATGCATTTGTTGTGAAATTACTGTATATAAATTGTTAATTTATTTCATAATATGTGGCATAATGGAATAAAAACATTGAAATATTGTGCTGCTTTTTTTACCACATGCAAATATGGTACTGCAAAGTACATTCACTTGATATACATAAAATCATGTTTGTACTTCCAAAAGGTTTTCCACCGCTCTGTGTTTGACAAATCTTCACTGCAATCCTTCTGCGACTGTTTGCTCGCACATTCGTGCATAAAACAGAGATGCATCAATGACAGATAAATAGTGGAACGTTCCCCTATTTAATATAAAATATGATTTGTTTTATAACTATCGAGTGATCACTTGACATACATAAATTCAGGTTTGTACTTCCAAAAAGCTTTCCACTGCTGTGTGTTTGACAAATCTTCACTGCAAACCCCCTATGACGCGTTTAAATCAAATACGTTAATATATGATGCAAGTGGACATAACTCTGCTCGCGTTCGTTCTTAGAACAGTGATAAAAGACAAGATAAATAGCGGTATGTTCCCCTATTTAATATAAAATATGATTTGTTTTATAACTATCGAGTGCTAGGGAATAAGTACATCACTAAATAACAACTCTTGGGTGGATAAATCAATCGTAATTAGTCTCAGATCGAAATTCGTTTGTCCAATTATACCAGTCTTATCAGCTGTGATATGCCTTTAAGAATGCAGTTATCACCCTATTCGCTTCTTCAGTACCAGCTTCATCCTCGAAAACCCAAGCTGTTGTGACTCCACTACCTTCTGTCAAACACCCTGGGAAAACTGCCTATTCAGAAG
>JAVCKZ010076597.1:0-13146 GCA_034780755.1 Lepetodrilus elevatus
AAGTTCAAAGAAATAAAGGTGTAGATCGGGTGTCCCATCTATTCGAGGCGAGCAATCTGCTTGACTCAGGCTTATGGTTAAGGTTAGCATCTATAGAGTCTATGTTAACCTCAACCATTGCCATAAGCCTGAGTCCAAAATAAATTAAAAAAGATAAAAAATATATAAAAATATTAATTAAAAAAAACACTTTTTACGATGTCAGGCAAGTGCTGTTAAAACTAGGTTGCCCGCAAAGCTGTTTAAGTTGGCCGTGTACGTCGGGCATACGTTAGTCCAGAGCCCTGTTTGATACAGAGGCCTGGTATTTTCTGTGTTGGAAGCCAGTTTTACATGTGTGGGAGATTGCAATGCTATGTCTGCATACCACTGTAACAAGTACTAGTTAGCTGTAGACTGGTACACATGCATTCATCACCTTTGGTTTTATCTATACCATCCATGACTTGTGTAGATATTTGTTACAAATTTTCCTTCTAACATTAAACATATTCAAGCAGATTACTCATTCTGATGTGAGATATCTACCCAAATAATTGATCAATATTTTAAAATTAAAATAATAATTATTTTTAAATAAACAAATTAAATTAAATAATTTTAAAATAATAGCAGATCACTAACAGATGATATTAACTCAAGTTTACCGATAATGATCAATTGTATCGCATTTCAAGAGAGGGTTGTACTGTATTATCTGCATAAATCTGGGCTACAACAAGAAATTACGAGAAACGGGGCGAATGGGAACTTCTATCCCTGTTTAACATTACGAGAAATGGGTCGGGGCGCCGGGCGAGTGGGAATTTCTAACCCTGCTTGAAGTGCAATCCATAATCCAGGTTTGATAGTACAATTACGTGATGACTTAATTCGTTTTATTCATGAGATAAATTTCTTCTACTGTGTGATCAATAATGCATTAAATATTAACATGCTATTCTGATGGAACAACACTTGATTAGATTCCACAGCAGGAATGTTATAACAATGGCAGGCTATATATCTCACCTGTGTCACCTATTACCTGTGTCACCTATTTGTATCATCGTGTCACTCTTGTGTCCCATTGCACAAAGTTACAATATGGTTGAGATGACATTGAAAATTATGTGACTCGTTTCGCATGAAATCTGAAAGTAACTAGTGGAATGTTGTTTAAAGTAAAATGAAGCCTGTTTACTTTTAACACTGTCCTCGTCTGTGATTTTAGTTATGATCGGTTTGTGGTATTATTTGTTAACCCTCTCCATGCTGGAGACAACTGGAAATGCCCCAAAGAGCAGGACCTGTGCCTAATCCAGCAGGGAGAGGGTTAATCAGGGACACACCCCCACTTCCACAGTTGAGGAATCGGCTGTCGTGTTGATCGATTTAGATCTTTACGTGGAGCCAAGGGCAAAACCACATTACATCACACCTTTTTCTAAATACATTCAGCCATTAAATGTCAAAGGAAATTATTAAAAAATGTCTTATCCCTGCTGGTATTATTCATAATCACTGCATTTTAAGATTTACAGTTAACCCTAGAAGGAACAAGGTTAACATGGTTAACCACTTCCCTGGTGTTTTTTTGTTTGTTTATAGTAATTTGAAATATTTCCAAACTGGAACAATGAGTTTTAATGTTGATAGTTGTAAGAAATTCTTGTTATAGAAATAATATCGTTAACCCTCTCCCTGTTGGATTAGGCACCGACACTGCTCTTTAGGGCGTCTCTGGTTGCCTCCAGCATTGAGAGAGTTAAATAATTTTGCTGGTATTATTTTATTTGTAAATATTTGTATTTAACTCTCATTTGCAAATTAAAAAAAGTAAATTGCATTTTGGCTACAAATTTAATTCCGAAAACTTAAAATCGTTCTTTGGTAAAGTTACTAAACAACTTTCAATTATTTTTACACAGAAGTTATACAATAACTTTCAATGATTTTTACACAGAATAGTATTATGATGAGGAAAGCACTGTGTACACAATCTGGTGTGCACTAACGTTTGAGATTGATTTCTCTATTGGAGGCCTCATTGAAAGCCTTGAAATTAACTCCAAGCTGTTTCTGCTGAAAATTCAATCCCTTATTCTCATTCAGTGTTCATTTTCTACAGAAGTCGGACGTATCGTTGGCGACTTTTACATGGAAATGGAATGGATCTTCAGTGAATATATTGAGTAACAAGAAAATGTGAACATTATTTTCAGGAATACGTTTTAGGTTGATTTTGACTTTTTGAATGTTTGCGACAGAAGTCGAATTTGGATACTAGCATGTGAAATACTTGTGGGATTTGATGATGAATTTCAATAGACTGTTCAACAATGGATTCCATTATCATCAGGTAAAGTTTGATAGCCCGTGAATGGGGGCTTTAATGATACAACTTTCATGTTTGAGTCCATGAACACCACTGGAAATATTTGGGAAAAATTATACAGTTGATTGAAGTTCCTGTTTTTCATTCCTAAGTCTACTTAGGCTATTGATGTTATGATTATGTATTCCTAATCCTATTAATAAAACTTAAAACTTTAATTTACTACTTCCTAGTTGCATTACAACTGTAATAAGGTTTTGTGGTTTGTATTTAAACCGTAAAAAAAATATCTGAGGTTTACATTTTTTAGATTCAGAATTTTCAAAACTGCATGTTGCAAACTACAGGGATCGAAATTAACACTAGCCCGCTAGCCCAGGCCATTTCTCTCAATGCTAAAGGTATCCTGACTAGTAGAAATTCTTAACATTTCCTATTTGTATCACTATTCGAGCTAGTAAGTTTTAAAGTTTTAAAGTCCAAATACAACTCTAGGAGTCTAGAACTATCTATTAATAAATTGTGAAGTAATATTATATCACAAAATGAATGTAAAAAGTACCGTATACTAAAAGCAGATTTTTAAAATCTGTTTTTGTTGATATATATATCAATTCTAAATACATTTTGTGAACATCTATCTTTCAATGTGAAGTAATATTTTGTCACAAAATGGATGATAAAAAAAAAGAAATGTTTCCATGACCTTCGCTAGCCGCTTTAAATCTGCATGTCAAAGCAGTGGGCATAGGGTTTGTTTTTAAATGGTTTTAACATTATTCTGCTAAACATGTCAGCCAACATTGATGATACCTGTCGACCCAGAAAAACCTCAGGTTGACCGCAGACTCCCTGTTGATTCTTGTGCAAAGATTAACTGGACCCGATCTAGTTTGTCTGACTGAGCCAAGTCAGAGCACTTTTATTCTTTATTTAGAACCAGTCTTAGAATCTCTATTATACTGTAGACATGTTTCAAGGGTTTCTGTAAAATTATGATATTGGTATTACCGGGTAATGTCAGATAAATAAATGATACGGTTTTCAGTGAGTAAAGGGTTAATTAACCAAATTTACCCTAGAATTTCTTTATCATTATTCCTCTGGACAGATATGTGTAATTTCTCGTAACTCACATATTATTGTGTAGAACGATATATTTTCAGATATAAAATAATAATCGTAATAAGCTTTTAAAAAGTATTACGATTAACTGGAATGGAGAATTAACAAAATTGTTTGTTTTTTAAGATTCAATTTAATAAATTGATTTATGGTATAAATTAGGTATAGGAAATAATATTTTTCTCGCAATTCATAACTTGACAATATTTATTTTGAAATTGCTCAAAAATTCCAAAAATTCAGGAAGTATTTGTGTTACTCTGAACCCTACGTATAATTTTGTGATGATATCAGCGAGGATTAAAATTTAGGCGTTTTATGATTTTGTATCCGTATAGCATTTCACTCGCTGTCTTGACATTGCTCGCGAGACTCGCTGAGTTGAGTCGTCATTGCGATACAACCGTGTGGCCGCACACTTCCGACATCAGCTTCGTCGGCCATGTTTGTTTCGCGTGTTTGGAGTCAAGTCAAGAATGTTTGCCCAGTGTTTAAGACGGAATGTTTGTGGTGACATTGGATTGTAAACTCTTTCGTTGTTTTTGTATAGCGGAGAAATATCTCGCACCTATTCTGATGTGAGGCGTCCAAGGACCTCTTTTAGTGTTGTTTTTCGTCATGGTTTGTGAGTTTGCAGCGTCCATATGTTGTGGCTTGTGAGATGGATTCATGTATGCGTGTGCGGGAAAAAATGAAAGATAATTTCATATTGATAAGCAAGGATTCTACCGATTGTTGGATGTGATGCCGAGTGTTAAACTAAAATGGGCTGCAGCGGTATGTTTTTCAAATTATCTTAATTTTTGTGTTTGTTTTCAAGGAATGTAAAATTTAAAAAAATATATTTTTTAAATAATTTGTTTTTGGCAATGAATGGCATTTTGGAAAATGTCTTCAAAATTAATGTCTTTTCTTTTTTGTAACCCTCTCCCTGCTGGATTAGGCAGAGGTAGAGTCCTTTAGGCCATCTCTGGTTGCCTCCAGCATGGAGAGGGTTAAACTGCAGAGTATATAAGCGTTTATGAAACTCGGTCAGATTTAAAGGATTTAACTTGGTGTTTGTTTGGCAATTGAAAGAGACACCTTTGCATCAATTGCACATGTTATTAGGTGTATGATGCATCATGCGGATATATTGTTAGTACATGTAGTTAGCGTTTTGTTGTTGGAGAATGTCAACATGGACTCTATGGGGAGCCCTGTCTAGAATTACCAGTGTGGGTAGTACTTGGGATGTTGAACAACAAATGGATATAAACCTGAATTTTTAAAAAATAAAGTAAATGAATGAATGCATGAATAAATAAAAACACATTTTATGCAGTCACATAAATATAATAATAAATATAAATGAATGAATTAAAATGTATGAATGAATGAATGAGTTAAATAAATGATGAAACCCTTCAGAACTCAATCATGTGTTTATTTTATACACTTCTGACAGGAGACACCTGTTTCAGATTGAAATCTTTATTTATCAAGACAACATTGCACTTATAAATATTGGACTTGTACGAAATGTTATTTGAGGTTCAGTATTGACCTGTGTATGTTTGGTCAATTCTCAAGCTTGTGTGCACCCCATCTGTATATCTACTCCTGTCTTACCACATGAGCACTCACACAGGTTGGGGCATTCACACAGGTTGGGGCACTCACACAGGGGGCACTCACACATATTGGGGCACTCACACAGGTTGCGGCCAGCCAAGGTGTAGTTGTGTGGGTGCCTGGATCCACCACCAGAGGTTGAGGTGCTGTACTGTGTTGTGTGTATGTATGGCTAATAGAAGGCAGCTGGGGCCAGACACCAGCTGTGGTAACATGTACGCCTATTGTGAGGTGTTACACCACTGGATTTCCTGGTTGCTGGCTGCTGTAGAGCTTGGTGCAAGGTCTTCAAGTCTGTGGATGCTAGCGGCCTTGTAATTTGCAGTGCACAGAAAACTATCACAGAACTTTAAAATATAGGCTACTAGTCAATGTAGAGTATTATGAATATAATATATTTACAAATATGGTAGTAACCTTTTAACTGCTAAAGTCAACAGGAGATGCTCAGTAAAGGAGTTTTTTTCTTTCTTAGTTTTTTTCAACATATACATACATATATATAAACCTATTTTTTTTCAACAAATACACAACAAAATTCATCATAACCTATGGTACACCTCTAATCTTGATGATGTTTCTGAACATTTAGCAAATACGGCCATATGACGATATCAAACTCAGAGATTGGTGTCACCATCTTAACACATCGTGACATGCAGATTATTTTTAATGAAAGGAAAAAGGTAATAATCCTACTTTGTGGTTTAACCGTCTCCATGTTGGAGGCAACTGGAGATGCCCAAATAAGCTGTGTCTGAGTCTGAGTCTAATACAGCATGGAGATGGTTAACGGACAACTACCATATTAAATACTTTAATATGGCAAGCTCTGATATTGACACAAGTTTGTTCATTCATTCATTCATACACAAGTTTAACCAGCACTTTCAAATCGTTCATCCTTCAGTGAACAACTGTAAAATGACGGTCATTTCTTAATTAGTCTTTTCATCTGTTTACATATTCTAGTATTACCTTTTTGCCTCTAATATGTCACCGTATTATCTGGATAATCTACATATCAGTATACCATTGAGTCGACAAATTCCATATTTTTATCTAGTAAATCTAGTAAAATGTATCTGTTGTTTTAACTTAAGATATTTGAAAAGCTATTGAAGTATAATTGCCAACCAAGGTTGATTCTTTTGCTTTTGATTAGCATTTAGTATGTTTTTCCTCAAGATAGAATTTTAATGATAGCATATATGTCTGACAGCAAAATCAGTGATCTCGGCAAATTCAGTGATCGCGGCAAATTCAGTGATCTCGGCAAATTCAGTGATTGCCTTGTGGGACTATAAGGACAATTCTGGTTCCCATTTCACAAAATCTTTGTATCTAGCGCTACGAGAGATCACAACTCCGACCTCTTGAAGTGAACGCAGCTCTTCAGATATCTGTGTTTTAATATTTCCAGCTGGACAAGGTTGGGGGGACGTTCCGTCTCGGAAAGGAGCGGAACAAACACAAGAGCGTGTCCAACTACCAGGCCAAGTACATAGAGGAACCCCAGAATGGAAACCAGGCGGAACCCTCCTGGGAGACCATCGTCCAGGAATACCCGCCCGACGAGGTCAGCAAGCGCTTCGAACAGATGCTGGTGAGTTGTCTCCCTTTATTTTTTGAAAAATTAATACAGTGCTCCCTCGATATAACGCTGAAGTTGGGGTCCATGACATGCCACCCGCTTATATCAATGAATATAATAAAGAAAAAAACGATTTTAATTTTTTTATTATTTTTATTTTTTAAATGCCCCACGTTGTAGCCGAATAATAATAATAATAATAATAATAATAATATTCTCACCCAAATATTCCTATTCGAAATCTCAACTTCATGTTCACTGACTGAACATGTACCGGTATATAATTTAGCTATCCTACTTAGAAAATAAGCAAAATAAATGTTGCTACAATTACATTTTATCTCATCTCGAAATACTTCCTCGTATTTCGAGATGAGATAAAATGTAAAATACCTCCACTTATCCATATGATCAAATAAATCTCCAGATATGTATCAGAAATGATGGAAAAATAACTTGGGATGACCCATTGAAAGATGTATCCTGATATCAAGGCCACTGCCGTTGTACTGCGGGAGAACTGTAGTTTTGTCGGCTATTACATCCTTGGTTGCACACTTCATAGACTTGTCACCACCTTGTTGTCATTGTGATGGATGACTGTACTGTAGAGTGGCGGAGGAAATAGCTGTATGCAATCATTGTGTCTGAGGTTGCTACACATAAATATATATACGGTAGAAGCAATTTGTCACACTGTTAGATACTTTGAGCTAAAATATGTAGAAGCAATTTGTTACACTGTTAGTTAACCCCCCCTGTTGGATGAGGCACATCCACTTGTGTTTAGGGCATCTCCGGTTGCCTCCATCATGGAGAGGGTTAAACTAAAAGTATGAGATACCAAGAACGGAAACATAATTTAAGCGATAAGAACAGAAGCTGAGATAATACCCGGTAATAGGAACAGAAACTGTTTGGATCTTGTAGAAGTATCCGCTAGTACACATACTATAGCGGTACTATCATTGACCTAACAGGAAGACGACAGCTACTATTAAGCTTACTACTCTATGATCAACACTACGTAGAGAACACTGTCAACACTAGACATGCTAGACGTTACAATGTTTACATCACTCTTACATCAATGGCCTTCCTTTCCACACCCTCAGGGCCATGTTTCATGTTAAACTAATTCAATTGGCTTGTTTTTATGATGTAGTTACCTCCTATTGCTAGAGTTAGGTAATGTTTAGCCTGAGGAGTCGAAGTGGGATATTTAGTTGTGTTTTTTTTTACTAACCTGATTGTGTTATGATTAATAAGTTAATGAATATGATCATTATATATTATGAGATATTTTCCCTTCCTGTTTGTCAATCAATGTTGGGTTTTCTTGCAGTACTTTTACTAAAAAAGAGTAAAATCTAAGTAATAATAATTTATTTTCACATTTATAAAGCACTGACTCATTTGCTGACTCCCATCATATCCATTTTTCATGTAATTTTTGCACTTTTTGATGTTTTTTGTTTGTTTTCCTTGTTCTATTTATAACTACAACCGAGCTCTTGGTTTCTTCTGAATATCAATCCTGGGGTAGTAGATTTCTAGTTTAATTCACTGAATTATTTTAATACAGTTTACTATATTTTAAGATGATTGCTGTTATTATAAACATTATTATTAATTTATTATTATTATTATTATATTATTATTATTATTATTATTTAATATTATTATTATCATCATTATAAACATTGTTTCAAATATTGAATATGACATATTTGTATAACATTCTGTGTTAGCTGTAAATATTGGTCAGCCGTTTTTGCAGCTAGCGTCTTGTATGCAGGTCACTATTGAAATAGGAATATGATATTACATAAATGATAATACCATGTTGGAAAAGAAAGAAAAACAATCTGACAAAAGGTCAATAACAGAAAGTTTGCATTGGAGAAATATAAAGCTGTTGTAAATGCAACTTGATGACAGTTAGATTGTCTCAGAAGTTCAGTTGTGACATTCACGTGGAATTAAATTTCAAACTGTCAGCCTGTATTACCTTCAAGGTATACAATTACATTATACCTGTCGTTGATATGTACAGAAAATTACATCGCGAATACAATATCAATATTTCTCATGATTAATTTGAAAATAATGTGATTTTTCTTTTTCTGTTTGAAGATTTCCATCATCTATTTTAACTTACTCGGTAAGAATGTAAAATACTGGTTCTTCAGCTTGTGGAGTCATCTTTGTTTTGAGAGAGGGAAAAAACAAAACAACCTGATTTACCAGTTTTATGGATTTGTATCATGTTTCTAAAGTCATTTGTCGCATGTATGTGCAAGATCCATGTCAGTGGTTTATCGCAATAAATCAATCGATAAAAATAGTTCTAATGTCATAAAAATCAGTTCTATTTTAGATAATATCATTTTACTTTATTCTTTTTGTATTGGAGTATTCTTGTTGCCACAAGTAAGCTACAATCATTACAATCTCAAGAAATTACTATACATAACCCATTACCTATAGTCCGCCTACAATAGAAACCTGGCGAGATATTACTGCTATGAATTACCTACCAAGTACTTGTGAGCTTACTAATGTATTCACTGAAAGCAATACCGTTCGCAGTGTGTACACAATCTGACCTGCAATCCATAACAGGAGGTAATAACAGCGATCTATTTATATGCTGGAACTATAACACTTGTTGACATTTGAGAGCATTTACTGCACATTTTCTGGACCATTTTTAGCACTGACGTTGCCAGTTGTTGTTTTTCTCTAAGATTGAGATCATTCAGCATTAGACTTATCAGGGTCATGCCTGCCCTGGTAAAAAAAAATCTTTTCTATCCGTATTTTTATTTCCATGTTTTCATATGATTGTGTAACGGTTGATGACATTCATATGTTGGGTGACCTGTCGATGTTGGGGATATTAGGTTGAGATTGAGGGATGGAATGGATGTATTGAAGGCAGGTGATTAAGATAGTTTTGTGGTATGGGATCAATTTGCAGTAAAGTGAGTAAATTTCCTAGGTAAGGAGTTTATACAATTCATTTTCCAGACATTTTTGATGATAAGATAGTTCCATCTTTTCGCAGGTATTGGTTTAACTATTCTAGAATGGATCTACAAGTAAATTTCCTAAAAAAAAATGTATGCTAAGATAAATTCTTCTGTCACAGATCTTGGTATATTAAATCCAAACTGCATCCGTGTGTAATGTGAAATCTTCATGTTTTAATATTAAATAAATAAAAAATATAACTTTTGACCTTCTTGTGTTATTACTCCTGGGTATCGTTTCTCGAAACTCATATATCCACCATGAGATCATAGCGCTCTCATAAGTGCACGATCTCCATGTATTAGAGATCGCTACAAGAGTCCTTATGGTCTCGTAGAAGATATATATGAGAGCCTCGAGAAACGATAACCTGTTGTCTCCAACTTGAACAAGTTTAAACCACAGATAATCCTTCACAGATTAACCAAATTCACCACATTTTAGGGCATTTCAGGTTGCCTGTCTTATGAAGGAGGTTAGTCCACAAATGTCAGTGTGATTTTCAACTACACTATAGTATATATATATCCTAAATCTTTCCAGCCAAACCTGCTGTAGACTGTAAACTGGTTAGCAACTTGGCTGTATGGGTCTCTGGCCAGGCTCAACAAGTGCTGATGTCACAATGCCTGGTTTATGTTGTTCTGCTGGGTGTGTCCTGACAAAGGAAGACTCACTCACAAGATGTCCTGCAGGGTCCTGACTCACTCAAGATGTCCTGGTTCCTGAGTCATTCCCAAGCTAGCCAGGCTCTTGGGCCACAGAACAATCATAGTGCTACAAGAGTCGTTTTAACACCTTAGTAACTCCATGCTAACATGCAGGAGTTAAGATTCTTGTAGTGTTATGATTGTTCTCTATTTGGAACGGGCCCCAGGCTGTTCCTCAAAACAATTGTAACACTACGAGAGATCGTAGCTTCATTATGGGAGTTGCTACTCTGCAGTCTGGTAGCGCAAAGACTGTTCTGTGGAATGGTGGTCGTCCCAAATGGGTGAAAGATTCCCTCAGCGACGTTAAACTCCATATTCACTCAATTCACTGTGGAATGGGCCCCAAGATCCTGACTTCCTCACAAGATTGCCATGACCCTACTAGTTCTAAGTGCAAATTATCTGTACAGGGGTTATCACTCATAAATAGTCAGGCAGGTAATGTTACAAACCCCTGTTTGGTACCATTACTCAAAACCTATTTAACGCAGGACACTCAAATACAACTTCATAGATTGCCAAATAAAAATTATGTATATTTAACCTATTACAATTTCATGTAGTGCGGAGGGGTGTCGTCCCTATATCATGTAACAACGATTTACATTTATTCAAAGACCAAAGACAATTGCATTGCTCACATGTCAGTGTCATGAATATTCATATTGCCATGTACTGACAGGTGAAACATTATCATTATCAACGGTTATTTCACGCAGATTTTGTTATGTAGATGCCTCATTAATATTTAAGAAAATATTATCTTCAATTGCAAAGAACACCCAAACACACATTTATATCCGTATTCAAGTAAACATGTACAAAGCTGACTTGTCATGCAGTACCGTATACCACTCTGAAAAAGTGTCGTAATGTTCAACTCAGTGAAGAAGTATGACAGTTTGTGCAATACACTTGTAAGATTCGTTGGATCTGGTGTACGGTCCGGGGGATGGTATCAAAACGTGGATAGAAATTTACCTTATTCGACGTATTAAACGCCCAGGGCGTTAAGAAAATTGACTGGGTGGGGGGCTTTTATTAAAGTATGAAAACAAATACAAAAATTTAAATATTATTATTATTTTTTTTTTTAAACAACTATATTTATATCTTTCTAGTTTGAGTTTCCTCTAAGTCTGTTATGGTCAGCTGGGAAGGCTAGAGGAATCTCGAGCTAGTAAATAGCTTGAACTAACCCTTATTATTGATTGATAAATCTCATATGACTAATTGTCATTGGTGTTCGAATATGTAAATCACTGTTACATAACAGAACGACACCCTTCCGTATATTTAGTAAAAATGTGAAGTGAAATAGTAATATGTCAAATAGACAGAATTTTTATTTGTTGATCTACAAGGTTGTAAATTTAAATCTGGTTGGGTACAAGTATTTCCTAATGCTGTGCCAAAGTTGAGTGACCAGCATTAAATAGATTTTGTTTAATTGTACCAAACAGGAGTCTGTAACAATTATTACCGGCCAGACTATATCATGGTAAGATTGTTCTATGGTATTGGACCCAGATGTTGACTGGGGCAACTTGTTCTCCGCCTTGCCATACAGATGTTGCCACCTTCATCTTGCCATACAGATGTTGCCATTGAAGGAGAAAGGATTTAATAAGTCCTGCATTATGATCAATCTACATTATGTAAATGAGGCAGTTGTTTGTAGTATGCACTTTGTGGTAGATGTACACAAGAGTGGCTGATCAATATATTACACAGAATTCTTGTTGTGTATGCGTGAATGATTCACACTGCGACGTTTAAGGGGTTAACCCTCTCCCTGCTGGATTAGGAAAAAGCACTGCTCATTAGGGCATCAACGGTTGCCTTCAGCAGGGAGAGGGTTAAGCAACAAAGTATGCAGACTTATGAACGTAACAGTTTGTATTTTAGGCATAATTTACCTGATAATGGAATTGTTCTACTTCATATTACATTTAATTTATAGTAGGGATAATTTGTATACTTGAAATAAATATCTTTGAATGTATTCATATAATTTCTTATCAATATTATTTCATATTTCTTATCAATATTATTTCATATTTCTTATATCTTTTGTTTTATTTGCAGTAAGAAAGCAATGCGCTTTGTGTGAGAAAGGAATTGTTTATTTTATTTTCCAAGCAGCAAATAATTATGGAATGGACTTTCCTTAAATTTAAGTCAATATCACAGAATGATACTGATCCTTGGGATTTTTTAAAACGTGACCATATTTTTGTAAATATTTTGGCTGAAAATTTAATTAATAGATGAAGGAAATAAAATGCACGATAAACAATATTAATGAAGATATTCAGTTGTTATAATCACAAGTTACTCTAAACAACAGGGATGGAACTTAACTTTAAAACGTACTTGCCCAAATAATGATACAAATAACAAAACATGAAATTCCTACTAGCTTGTAGGATACCTTTAACATTAGGAGAAATGGATCGGGCTGCCGGGTGAGTGTCTAGATCTATCCCTGAAACAGTTAACTTCCCAGACCTTGTAAAAAGCCTCGTACAATCGTAGCTACTACATTATACCTATATCAATAGTACCAACCTACACTGTACACGTTTTATGAGGTGTGTCTAGAATACTTCACAGTTATGTGGGTCACACACACACACACACATACACACACACACTCGCAGACACACACTCGCACACACACACACACACACACACACACACACACACACACACACACACACACACACACACACACACACACACAC
>JAVCKZ010076608.1:0-26875 GCA_034780755.1 Lepetodrilus elevatus
CTAACTGAGAAAATTAACATTAAGGGAAGTGTACGGTATTAGAAGCGTGTACGGTATTAGGAACACTGACTCTATATATATTATATATAATCTTCTCCATAAATGCAATTATACATAGTTAGGGCCAGAAACCTTAGAATGTCAAATAGCATTATTGACCTAACTAAGGCACTGGGTATCGTTTCTCAAAGCTCTCATATCCACTGAGACCATAGCGCTCTCGTAGGTGCACGATCCCCATGTATTAGAGATGGCTACGAGAGTCCTTATGGTCTCGTAGTTAAAAAAAGAGAGCTTCGGGAAACGATACCCTGGTTCACATCCAACACGATAAAAATGTCACTTACTACCCAAGTCATATGTAAAAATATTTCAGTTCCTACTTTGATAACAAATCTAATTACTGTACTATTAAAATCATCTGAATGTGTAAAATAACAAAATGGAACATGGCCCGTTATCTCACTGGGTAGTTATTTTTCTTTAACCGGATGTATTCGCCTCAGTTTGTTCCTATATGGGCAATAAATATCATCATTGTGCTACAGGGGTATCATTTCACGAAGCTCTGTTATCCTCAAAGAAACCATAGCGCTCTTTTTGCCGATAGCTAATACACTGCAAAGAGAGCGCTATGGTCTCTTAGTGAATAAGAGAATTCTGTGGGAGGATACCCAGGAGTCTTGCCTGTCATCTGATCCAAATTATGATTATTGATTATGAACAAAAGTTTGCATTTCAAATTTGGTGGACTTTTGCACTCACAAGCTGGAATTTGAATGTTAATACAGACGGTTACCAATTTATGCTTGTATCAGATTATGCCTGGGGTGCGTTCAAGATAGAATACATGCATACAATACTTTTCCCTACATGTATTGCTCGTTGAACGGCTTTGTGCGTATTGCTTTTCCTACACGGCGCACGGCCTCCAGACCCGTAGTGAAAAGTATTAATACGTATTGCTACGCGTGCTGGCTGAACGGTTTCTGTAGCAATACATAGCAATACATATCGATACATATTCTAGCTTGAACGCACCCCTGGTCAACCAGCATTACTGTCGGGCCTCATCTTAAATGCATTACAATGAGCAAAATCAAACATTGGTTATAATATACAATCAAATTTGAGCACCATCATACTAGGATTAGCATATCAAAAGAAAGAAATCATAATATCAAAATTAACACTTGGATAAAGTAACATAATATAAATAATATACATAAAGAACAGAAAATGCTATTGGTAAAATAATGCGACTTAAATGACATTGTTGGTCTCAATTGTGCGTTGTTTTGGTTCTCTGGGATATTAGGTACACAAAGTGTGGGTATTAGTAATGATTGTAATGGTTACACTCAATAGAATAATAACAGACAATGTATTGTATTGGAGACATTCTTATAATGCTAACCCGATATACTATGTTCATGATATTAATCTCTTTACAGTATGTATTGCAGTATTGAGATGCCAGATGTAAGTGTGCATGTGTGTGTGCATTCATGTGTGTGTGTGCATGTGTGAATGGTGACCGGTCTTTAACAATATCAAAATTAATTTTATGTATGTACTAGTAAATTAAAAGTGAGTGAGCGAGTTATTGTTTGACATCGCAGTGAGAATCATTCACCATGACAAGTAAATTAAAAGCGCTGCAGTAATAATAGTATCCAATATATCAAGATATATCCCTATCACAACCACTGACAACCTCTAAATAAAACATAATCGGTGAAACCGGTGAACATGCTATACTTCAGCATTTCTATTCCTGAGCATAGAAGCTATTGAATCTAAGGGCAGACAACTGCCAAATTTACTGTCAAATAAAATGAAATTTTCTTTTCATATGGCATATTTGCTTTACCATATTTCTTTCTCTCTCCAAATCAACAGATGGGTTACTAGTTGAGCTAAGAATATTCTAACTACTGTACCTTGCATATCTTGCAATAAAGCTGCTCTTGCTACTGTTCACACGGAACATTCAAAATTAAGGCACTAAACAAGATGAGCGAGTGATTATTTTACGTCACAGTAGGAATCTTTCACACATACGCGACGATCACTAAACAGGGCCACAAGCACACTTCAGAAAGAAACATATAAATCACATTTCAGAAAGAAACATTAGTTTGCACAGCATGATGGGGAAAAAAATCTATAGAATCTAAAGTTTACAAATAATCATCCAATACCCGCTGCTTCCAAATGATGGCAAGAGTTGATTTGATACTGGACATTGAACAATTCAGTGATTTGAAAACCAGAACCAGTTGAATTTTAAATGCACACTGAGTAAAATACAATGTCATCTGTATTTTACTCTTGATTGACTTCACAATAAAATTATCATTAACCCTCTCCCTGCTGGATTAGACATAGGAACAGTTCTTTAGGGCATATTTGGTTGCCCCCAGCATGGAGAAGGTTAAAGTATTGAATACAAATAAACTAAGAAATATTAGTGTTTGATAACATGAAAATTATTTGCAAGATGAATACAATCTTGGATGGGATTGTCAAAATTGCTCAAAAAGATGTCACAATAAACATATTTGCCATTGAAAGCATATTTGCAGTAAAAGTAATTTATTTTAAGTGTTCAAGAAGATAAGTAGCAATATCATATACCATAATTACCCTAATAATTCGAACCCTCTAATAGTTCGAACACCAAAATGAATCGCAAAAAGATAATTTAAAACCCTAAAATACCTAATTAATTTATAATAATTCGAATGGCTGCAAATTTAATTATTTTCTGTTCAAATTATTAGGGTGATTATGATAATCAAGGTGTTTCTAGTGACATACTAACAGTGATGATGGGTAAGATGATTTTATAATGTTATTGAGAAAGTGTTTACCCAACACAATTTACTCAATGTGTATTTAAACTCTTTGGTTGCATTGGAAATGATGGGCCAGTAATGTCACATTAAACACATTGCATCTTTCACTTGGCCGTACGCTTTTAGTCTGATAGCATGAACATACAGTCTTATTTCTATTACCTTCATCAGGGCAGGTTACATTCTTAGCGATATATTCAAACAATTGTAAGTAAGGGGCTGCTCCTTTCTATCTGTTCTGTCTGTACTTTCTGTCCGAGACATGCACAGTTACAAAGGATCAACACCACACAGTGTAGCTGCACATGTCTCAGACAGAAAGTACAGACAGAACAGCTAGAAAGGAGCTGCACCTAATATATATATAGTACAGTGCTTCCTCAATATAATGCTCTTCGATGCACCGCGGATTCGGATACAATGCAGGGTCCAAAGTGGACCCCATTTTAAACAACAACAAAAAAGAAAAAACATTTTTTTCTCCAATTATATTTGTTGATATAACGCGAGTATTATAACGCATGTCATGGACCCCAACTTCAGCGTTATATCGAGGGAGCACTGTACATCATTTATCCATCATATTCTGATTGTCTATACATTTGTATACATATGAACAGGCGGTACATGGCTATTGGCAATGTCTATGTATTAGTCACTGTATTATTCTATCACAAACTAGCCCACATTTCTCAACTGTCGTCACTTGTACGACGTGTATTGCACCGGCTCCATCATTGTTGCCAAATGGTCATGGATCAGGGGCCATAACTCATTGGAATATCTGCCATTGAATTCTTTTAATAACTTTTTTTCGCTGGAATGAAAAAAAAGAGGAAGTAAAAATTAATGACCTTTGGAAATAAAAGAGTCTAAAGAGAGTGAGTGAATTTGGAATTTTATGGCTTTTTTTTCTAAAGTTTTTCAGTGAAATGTTTTATGGTGGTGGGAGACACTAGAACAACTTTGTGCTACGGTTTGATGCAGGGGCCAGGGCTGGTGCTGAACATTTATCCATATATTGGTTTATTAAGACTGTTTATTCCACCTAAATCATTTAGTACGGCAAATGGATTGAGATTTTTGTAAATAATTTGAAGATTAAATAGCCAGTAAATTATGTAATGATTATATAATAGATTAGGTGATTAAACAGTTACATACCTGTAGAAATGAAGCACCGGTTCTGTTGAACTCGTAAACTGATCCAGCCTCTTTCTGATAATCTCGGGTTTGTCGTCATCACGTTGAATGAGAGGCTCGCCAGTGACGTCATCCAAACCCTGTTGATAGTTAAAGCACGCATATCACTGACCATTCAATATTTATTCAAAGTCAATTAAAGTTAAAATTTTGGCGTTTTTAAGCACTGGTGTGAAATACCCAATCGATGATTTCTTTTTGTTAGTTTGAAATACCTGACCATATTTATTACAAGGTCAACTTATTTCTCATGAGGCCAATCAATAGAAATTAAATGTTTCAGGTGATTCAAATGCATTAAATACTGTTAGATGATAAATACATTCTCAAAACATTGTACCTGTTACAAAACCTACAGTTCTTCTGCTCTTTTCTATACTTTTATTTTATTTTTATTTTCTGACAACTGTAAACTGACTTATTAAACTGACCATCACCTTGAGCATTTTAAACGAAATACATATTTATATTTTTTGCTTGGCCTCATATAACAATTAACCCCCTCACTGCTAGAGGCAACCAGAGACGCCCTAAAGAGCAGTGCCTGTGTCTAACCCAGCAGGGAGAAGGTTAAAACGTTCCAAGCATCTCCCCAATACCTCTCGTTTCGGGGGGTTGAACTCTGTGTGATAGATCCTCCCACTACCGGGGTGAGTCCACCGCTTACTGATGCGGTCGATGATGACATCTATCGGTACGTTCAGGTTGATTACGAGGTCTAGTGGCTCCCGCTGTAACAGCTCTTCAGCTTGAGGCACTGTCCGCGGAAAACCTAAAGTGGAAAGGAGTGCTCATTAACCCTCTCCCTGCTGAAGGCGACTTAACTTGCCCAATCACATGCAGAAATAGAACACTTGTATTTTATTCAGCAGAGAGAAGGTTAATATGATTCTAATGGTATTAATAATTAATAACCTATAATAACTATGTTCTATTGTAAGACCCATAGGGTAACGCTGGTACACAGGGTTAGAAGTACCCACTCGTCCGGCAGCCCAATCTATTTCTCGTAATGTTAAAGGTATCCTACGGGTGAGTAGAAATTTCATGCATTGTTATTTATATCATTATTCCGGTGAATACGTTATAAAGTTAAGTTCCAACCCTGGGTACATATTAATATGATGGTAATAGGCGAATTTAAATAACCACTGCATGCTTTGTATCACGCTACCTAATATATTACACATGGTAAATTACCATCTAGCAGCCAGCTATGGTCACTCATTTTGTCCAGCTCGTTGACGATGAGGTCGCACATCATGTGATCGGGAAGCAACTGGCCATGGTCAATGTATTTCTTCGCCTCAACACCAACAGCTGAAATAAAAGTGCATCCGAAAATTGGATAATTAATCTTATATTTAATTATAAATTAATTAATGAGAAATTGAAGCTTTCAAATAAAATTAGAGCATTGGAATCAATGGATCACCAACAAATTACCATATTTTCATAAAATCATACTAGACATGAACCATCTACATTCTAGATTTTTATTTTTACTTTAAAATACAAGAAGTCATATATCAAAAGACAAGTTTACTATTTATTTATTAATTATTAAATGTTTATGCTTACTGAATGTTATAAACATTCTCAATGCTACTGAACAATTCTCAAAGTATATAAACTGAATGTTCATGAGATAGTCACCAATATATTCCGATATACCTAGTAATGTTGTACTGTCATACTGACAATAAAATAAATGAATGGTATTTCGTCAAATGTCCTTTCCAAGTGTATGCACGAATACAGAAGACCTGCTAATTTTCATTGTAAACGTACGTGTTTGCTGCTGTATTTGCTTTCTTAGAAGATCCCCGCTAGATAAATGTGTCACATTAAAGTCTTTTATGATTCTGTGAGAAATAGTGCCCTTGCCACAGCCAGGCAGACCTATTATTATTGCACGTAATAATTTTAAAGTCATTTTGTTATCTAACCGGAAGTTTACGAAATATGCAAAGTTTGAATTACGGTAGTCGTAAATTAAGAAATATTTACGTTATTTAGGCTGACATATATCTAAACTTTTTATATTCGTACATATTAAATATAATTTTAATGCATAATTACACAATTTTGGTAAGAAAACATATTTCTAGTTAGGCTCCACACATGGCTTCTTGTAACAAAAGTAGTAGTTTACAAGGGAATTAGACGCTGTGAGGAGCTTCTCGGCGAAAAATGCCGTAAGTTGTTCGCAAGCGCGAAAACGTGGTTTTATTTCTTGATTTCAAGTCCTGTTTATTATTCCTGAATTATTGGTATTATTCGATCTTGTGTTCTCTAAATACATTCAGTGCTTATATCCAGTTAATTGTAGAACTCTTGTCAAACCAAATTTAACTTTGTTGGATGTTTTATTTGATAATTGATAGAATAATAAATGGTGTTTACATTTGATTTTTGATCCCGCAATCGAGTTTCTAACTAAGTTAGTAACTTTTCTAACTCAATTATTTTAATCTAAATTATTGATGCACTTGATGTCTAAATAGTGCATATTTTTATACCATGATTCTATGATTATATGTGATATAGTTGCTATTGCTAAATTTGCATTAATTTCATGAACGAATTTTACACTGAACAGCTGCTGAAAGATTTATACCCGTGAACTCCCTACATTTACTTCCATTCTATACATCCTCAGCAGTTTCATTACATGCAACAGTGTTCGCAACATTAGACTTATACATATTTATAAGGATACTCATATCCAGGGATGATAATTAAATAACATTATGGTTAATGGAATATTAGTCAATGCTACACTATTTTGCAAGCGTTCTACATTTTCTATGACCATAAATGTATGACATATCCGTATTTGGGCTCTGATGCATGTAAACATATTTTGTCCAAGCTATTCTTTAAAGTTTGATGGTCTCGATGATAACCCTTCCATTTGTTTCCTAACAATTTGTTAATTCTACAGCTCCATAGCCATGATGGACACACCCATGACAAAAAGAAGGAAAGGAAATGCGGCTAAAGCAGGTCGCAGTATGCGCGGAAATCCGGAGGGCAACAGCATCATCCAGAGAGACAAGGTCAAGCTCAGCGTGGCGCCACCACCACCCACCTCTGACGATAGCGGTCTGTCAACACTACGCAAGCGGAAAAAGAAAATGACAGATGAAGACATGTACGAAGTGTACGAACAGAAGCACATGTTACAGCGCTCGCAGAGCCTGTCCAGTTCTAGCAGTTTAGACGACGAGATGACCCCACACACGCTTAGTCAGATTAGTTCAATCATGGCCGTCCCCGACATGACGGTCAACTCCACGCTGACGCAGTTGAAGAAGCCGCGCAGCGGTCGCGGTGATGTCACATGGGAGAACGCAGTGAGTCGAGCGCGAGGTGCACCAGATGGTGCTGAGAAGTCGTTCCACGCCAAGAAGATGAGCAAAGTTTCCATCAAAGAGGAAAGTGACGAGGATGTGGAGAAGAAAGACTCCCCGACTAAAGAAAACAAACCTGAAAAGAAATTAGAAAGGAAGAAATCGATAAAGGTGCGATAGAATACATACAAATACTTTTTACAATGTTAATGTTATAGCAAACTGTTTTGATTTTCTAATGAATAATTTTAGGATAGTTGTGAATGCAGGTTTTCATGATTCACTTAATGGCAGGGCCTTGTTAAATTTCTATCTGTATTTCTTACCCAGGTACAGTTGAAAAACGCTGCCAACCGCTTGAAGTCTTTGAAGAGTAAGAGCAAGTTGGACTCCAGCAAGACGGCTTCTCGGAAACGAAAGTTGGACATCTCTCTCCCGGACGAAAGCACAAGTGAGAGTTTTTGTCTTGGAAATTTACATATCAATTCTTCCTGCGTTGTTTACAGACCATGATGCTTCTCAAGTAAGAGGAAAATTCTGTCAACTGATGTATGTTTTCGTGTTCGCAGTCGCCATGAAGAAGCCTAAGGATTTATCGTGGAAGGAGAGACGCCAGCAGAGGAAGATGACGAGGAACAATTACGATTTGATCATCAAGGCGAAGAAGCTATGGGAGGAAATGCGCAGGTTTGTGATTACTGCAGGGCTCAATTTACCCACTAATTTGGGAGCCATGGTGACCTAATTTTGCATTCCTTGGAGGGCTGATTAGTATACGGCATGTGCTATACCTACAAATAATACCATTTCCCAATCAATGTGTCTGTGGTATATGGCTGAAATATTCCTACAATGACATAAAGAAGGTTTGAAAGGGTGTACAGTTATTTTACAATATATCCGTCATCACATATAGGCAGAAAAACTCCCATATTAATATATTAATCAAATGTGTCCAACATTTACCCTTGAGTAGAAATTGCATTACCTTAAATTTTGTCTACCAAACAGAAGAGTTTGATTTATCTTCAATGTTTGTATGTTGTGTGTCGCCATTGGTTTCGCCTATGGGCGAGATATTCCCGCTGCGACATAAAGCACTAATTCAATCAATCAATTGGTAGATGCTTGTTGTGATTTTCTTTTTACATGTTTTATTGTAATACGTTCTTTCCTTACAGACATGCTTTGCCGGATGATGAGAGGCAGAAACTGTGTCAAGAGGTTTATGAGATGGTGGAGGGGAAGATTATTGAGGTAGCTTTCTTGGATTATTACCTGCGTTTAATTTGCCTTGAGCCGGGTAGCCATTTTGTCTGGTTCGAGAGTATGGTCACGTAGTGGCGAAGTGCAAAAATGACAACACGGCGGACCTGGCTCAGTCTACTCAGTACCAAATGGTTTTCGGCCAGCCCAGTCTAGCTGAGACTAAAAATCCTAGTCGGTCGACGAGAGTATGCGATATGCGCGCGCAAAGCGACTAGCCGGTTTATTTGTAATCGAGCAGCCCTACTGGTAATCTTTGTCTTCAGATCAGGAATACCTATTGTGAAAGGGAAAACATCTTGCGTTGCGCAAAGTTGTGAAATGGTTTGAGTACAATTTCATGTTCAAGCTGGAATTTTATATGGGGATTTGTCAGTTAAAGTTGAGTTGAGTGTGAAATTGTATGCAAAAAAAAGATTTTGTAACCCCTGAGTCTGATCGTTGATAGCCTGGGTATCGTTTCTCGAAGCTCTCATATCCACTATGAGACCATAGCGCTCTCGTAAGTGCACGGTCCCCAATGTATTAGAGATGCCTACGAGAGTCCTTATGGTCTCGCAGTAGATATGAGTGATTTGAGAAACGATACCCATCAATATTATATGTGTTCATGTTTCTGTTGTCGGAGGCTCATGTTTCAGTGCGTTAATGTTTCAGTTGGCGATGGCTCACGACACGGCTCGTGTCATTCAGTGCCTCGTACAGCACGGGACCAATGAACACAGATCTGCGGTCATGGAGGAAATTAAAGGTACATTCTCTCTTTATTTCATTCCTATTTTCCTATAATCATTTAAAATTTTGTAATTGTTTTTCCTATTATCAGATTAATATTTTCCTAATTTGCCGACATATTCTTGGATGAAAAATATATATGAAAGTGTCATTCAAATTATTTTAGAAAGATTTTTCACTGCGTGACGTTGTAAATGAGGTTTATTGATGTATTTTTCAGATGATATCGTTCCAATGTGCAAGTCAAAATATGCCAAGTTTGTGATACGGAAACTGATAAAATATGGGTAAGTTGGTCAAATTTATCGTGATTATTGGCTGGACATTATTATGTATTTGAATCATTTTATGTAATTTGTGGTTTATCGTTTGTATTTGCATGAATTGTAACATGTAACAGAGCAATAATGTGATAGCTAATTGATAGTAATAGTAATAGACAACTTCTTTTGTTCCGTTTGACAGGTCAAAACAACATCGGAACACCATGATGAGGAACTTCCACGGAAATGTCCGCAAGCTGATCAGACATCGGGTTGGTGTCTTGTCCTCTTAGTCGCAAATCTGTGAAAGTGTCCCGCAGTGACGTTAAACTCCATAATCACTCCCTCTTAGCCTCTTTCTAAATTCATAAATACTCTTCCTTCCACTGTATGCACCAATGTCAGTCATAGGACTGGAGACAAATGTCTTACTCTTATACCGTTGACACGCCAAAATATTTTTTTGCTGAATCGCTTTGAACTAGAAGCATGTCTCCATTGACATCACTAGTTGCGATGCCTCAAAAGCAAGCACTGACATATATGACGATACATGAATTGTGATGTCACTAAGAATAAGCGTCGTAATGGATACAATCCACTGTTCTCGTCACGTAACTAGAACCAAAGCGCTTTACTACCAGTTCCTGTTGACACCAAACAACAGAACTGAACCGACTTGTAACTTCCACATACATATGTGGTTTGGAATCGATTCGCTTTAAGACCGTTTTGAACCGTTTTTGGTGTAGCAACAACTGGATTGAAAGCGATTCGAAGCACTTTGATGTTTGGTGTGTCAACTGTATTAGTCAACTCACTGACATGTTTTACTTCAGGAAGCTGTGGAGATTGTGGAGTTCGCGTACAACGACTACGCCAACGCCCCCCAGAGGCTGTCAATGATGGAGGAGTTCTACGGACCCAGCTTCACATTATTCAAGGTACGTGTGGTTGAAATATCCCCCCCCCCCATGCTGCCACGTAAAGCACTTACTCATATCAAAGCGGAAGTTACATTTCTGATGCGATTGTGATGGGATGCACTGTCTGTGTGGTTGTCTGTACCATGGCAATACAGTTATCCTCCTTGATCTGTCTGTGCTAGTCGTCTCAAATAGGTGAAAGATTGCCGCTGTGACATCACTCCATAATCACTCACTCACTGTCATTACTCATAGTGCTACAGATGTTGCGGGTTTCCTCCTGCCCTAAACCGACATATAAGTGAAAAAATCTTGAAAGCGACTCTAAATCCCCAATTAAAAAATATATTAAACATTTCAATGAAAAGTTCAAGGTACGACCATGTCATTTCCTCCATCTCTGGATCCGCTTACTGCTTGTTTGTATGATGGCAGAATTGTATATTATCAGCCTATCACTACTTAACCTTCCCAACTCCCTGGGGAGTATCTTGTGTGTAATGTTTAACACTGTGTTCTGTACACAGAATCACGACACGCGGTCGCTGGAGCATATCATGCGGGAGCAGCCGGACAAGAAGGACATGATCCTCAGCAACATGAAGGAGGCGCTACTTCCTCTCATAGACAAGTCAGTAACAGTAACACCCAGCAACAGTAACATCCAGCAACAGTAACACCCAGTAACAGTAAGGGGTCAGAATGGTCAGCTGGATGCTCATTGGTGGATTTCTGCCTTTAATTAAAAAATAAAATGGAATTAAATTAAGAGAAAATTTGTTCGGGCAATGTTTGTCTTTCAAAGTCCATTCCAAAAATTTTGAAATAAATTTGATTGTTTGTTTTATTATTCGTTACTTGCTGTAAAAATAATCATTTGTTAGTAAAGTAGTATGTAGACATGAAGATTTATGATAAACTTCTGACGTGTAGAACCTCACTCATTCACTCACTCACTAACTCACTCACTCACTCACTCACTCACTCTCTTATTCTCACTGCCCTCTACATTGCAGAGATATCCTGTCACATTCCATGGTACACAAAATCTTCTACGACTACTTCCACTACGCCACAGCCAAGATGAGATCGGTGAGTAAAAGCAATATGCATTTCTGTGTTTAGTAAGCTCGCAAGCAATCTATCACCAATAGAAAAGTGCTTAAATTTACAATTCATAGTATAGAGCATCAGACCTACAGATATGTGGGGGCTACTCATTTCTAGCTATTTTGTCTGTATTTTCTGTCTGATGCATGCACAGTTACACTGCAGTGTTGATCCTTGGTAATTGCACATGCATTGGACAGAACGTACAGACAGAACAGCTAGAAAGGAGCATCCCCGTGGTCATACCATTAGCTGCGCTTTTTTTGTCTTGCCCGGCACACCCGTTTCAACTACTTCCGGCGGCTAGACTACTTGGGCGTTTTCGTTTATATTATCCTCGTTATCGGATAAATTCATGACGTCACCACACACTCCGACAACGATCTGCAGCGCTCTATTTAGAAATACTCGTTCTCCGAGTATGACAACAAAATCGAAAACGCCCTTATTTCTATGCAAAGCGGCTAGAAATCCTAGCCGGCTAAGTGATAAACGAGCAGCCCTATTTATCTACATCATTGTTGCCTGTTTCAGGAAATGATTGAATGCCTGAGAGAACAACTGGTGACGATGCTGCACACAAGAGATGGATCCAGAGTTGCCATGCACTGCATATGGTTCGGAACAGCTAAGGTATGGGGAGATAACTCTAAAAAAAATGAAATTCACCTTGTACTTTAAATCATATAATGTTTATTTTCTTCTTCTGCAGAACCCTCTCCCTGCTGAATTAAGAGCAGGCACTGCTCATTTGGGCATCTATGGTTGCCTCCAGAATGGAGAGGGTTAACTTACACTTAGATGAATTGTATGTTTTATATAAATGTGTCTGAATGGATTTTATGTTTATATTAATGTGTCTGGATGTATTTATTTCAGGATAGGAAAGCGATCATGAAGAGCTTTAAGACGCACATTGTACGGATCTGCAAAGAGGAATATGGGCACATGGTGCTGTTAGCCATCTTTGATGTCGTGGATGACACCAAATTTGTATCCAAGGTCATTTTAGATGTAAGTACATTTTTATTTGTATTGTTCCTTGATCATAATATGTAGAATAATTAAATTATTTTTATTTGATTATATTATTTTTAATTATTTCCCCCCCCCTCGATTTTGTGAATTATGATTTGTTGTTTTGAGTGTCCTGCTCACACTCAGCATATTTTCACGGTCAGTTAGTATGTGTACTACGTGTGATTTTGCACTTGGTCAGAATTCTTATCTCCATGACAACAGGAGCTCCTGAAGAGTCTGACCGTGGTGGCAGAAGACCAATATGGCCGCAAGGTGCTGCTGTATCTGTTGTCTCCGCGCGACCCGCTGCACTTCCACCCCGACATCGTCAACATCCTGCAGCAAGGAGACGAAAACTCTACAAGGTGAGCTTGGCGGTTAGCGCCCATGTGCAGTCAGTCAGATAGTGCATACTCTCATAAGCACATCATAGCACTAACTTAGCTTCCTAAAGTTACTATTTTGCTATTTCCTTGAATATCTTACTATTCTATGTTACTGTTTCCTTCATGATCTTACTATGTGTTGTTCACTCTGATACTGTTTCATTCCCTTTGTTGTTCACGTGTTACTGTTTTTCACTTGTTACTGTTTCGTTGGTGATGTTACTAAGTGTTGTTACTATTGTAGTAAGAAGGACGGTCACGTGCGGCACAAGGAGCTACTGGAGTGTGTGTCCCGGCCACTGGTGCAGTACATCTCTAACAACGCCCCCACCCTCGTCCTCAACAACGCCGCGCTGCTCCTCATCCTGGCCACCATCACGCACGCCACCGGTACGACCTCTGACCTCTCACCCTCGGCTTCTAGGCCCACGTGTGCATAGAGATCTTTCTGTTGTTGTATCATTGCATGGTTTTTAAAAGTTGAAATTATTTCACTTGGAAATGAAAGCTGAAGTAGTCACTGGGTCAAGATGATAAAATGTATTTTAAATTATTTGTGGTCTTTATGCTTGTGTTTTTTCTTTCTTTTGCAAATAGGTGACGTTGCAGAAGCAATGGAAGCTATTGCAAAGGTGGCGACGAAGCCTTTCAGTGCATCCAAGGGAGATAACCAACACATCGTGGAACACCCTGCAGGTCACCTGACCCTCAAAAGACTGATTCTGAACGATAAGGAACGAGGCAAGGCCGACGATTCTACAGGTAAGCTACGTTACATACTTTTCACAGTTAAACCTGCTTATGGAAAGGGCATTCACAGAATTGTTTCTTTCTACAGTATGTGTTTACTTTTGAGTTTGATTTTTTGTTATAGATTGAACATAATTGAACATACATCCTACGCCCATTATCCCCAAAAATAAAAAATATTAGTTCGTTTTCTCCCTGTTTGTAGCAAGGGGAGATAATAGGTGATTTGAATAAATCCAACAAGAAGTTAGATTTAACCCTTTCTCTACTGGTGGCATGAAGTGCAATGAATTTTGCTTTGGTGGTCAGTTATCAAATAGTCCTTGTACATGTTCTCAAACAATTGAATGTCTATCATTGTTTATTGCAGTGCTGTTTTCTAAAGTGCTGTTGTCGATGCTGCCTGATGGAACCTTCAAGTCCTGGGCGGCCTGTAATAGAGGCTGTTTTACCATCATCTGGTGAGTAGGCCAACCAACAAAGCGTATTTAATTAAAAATATAGCTTCTCTCTCCATGCTGAAGGCAACCGAAGATGCCCAAAAGAGCAGGGGCCGTTTCACAGAATAGTCATAGCGCTACGAGAATCGTAACTCATGTACATTAGCATACAATTGCTAAGGAGTTACGAATCTTGTAGCGCTACGACTGTTATGTACAACGGGGGCCAGTGTCTGTGCATAATCCAGCAGGGAGAGGGTTAAAGTATTCTGTAGATGAGAGCACGTCTATCATTTCTATTGTTGGGTTGTGTATGGGGGTCAAAAACAAATTATTTTCTGTTAAATCGGTATATAGTGTTTTTGACTTTTAGAGAGTTTGAATTAGTGGGAACATTGTAGTACTATGTTGTTTTGCTTGCCGTACACTGCACAGATTCGCATACGGGTGACGGTCGGTGCAGTGCGAGATGGTGTCATGACGGAAAGTCTCTGAGATTCCAATGATATCAGAAGATTAAAAAAATGAATCTTGAAGACTGGTCACTGCTGACCAATCATAGTACTCTATTTTGTCACATGATAGTACAATCAAATGAAACTATTAAATGTACATAGATATTAGCGATGACCGTCTAGTTGGTGTACGGACCCTCATATGGCAGATTACTTGTTGGATTCTCGTCAACCTGACTGCCCGACTACAGAAAATCGAGTGCAGGTGTATGCTTAGCGTTAGCATTAAGATGTATTTCACCTCCACAGCCTTCTGGAGCTCAGGTCTTGGGTAGTCGTGCTCAGGTCTTGGGTAGTCGTGCTCAGGTCTTGGGTAGTCGTGCAGGTGTATACCTAGCGTTAGCATTAAGATATATTTCATTCTTCACCTCCACAGCCTTCTGGAGCTGGGAGACATCGAGGTTACATCACAAGTGCGACAGCAGCTGAGTGGCATCAAGAAGTCGCTGAAGAAGATGACGTTCAAGGGAGCGCAGATTCTCATACACAAGCTGGAGGGCATGTCGTCGCCACCCAGGCCCAAGTCCATCGCCTTGTGATCGCCCCCAGTGACGTCACGATCTGTGGATTCGGACGCCTTTGCCGCGGCGAGTCCGAAAATGCAGATGGACAACCGACACATTGAAGACTGATAGAGCATCGTCATGGACGATCAGAAATATCGTACGACCGAGTGATGTACGAGTGTTACAGTTGTATCAAGCATTTGGTTATTGACTCGTGTATCGACAGTTCTGTCTTGAATGTTAGTAGAGACTTGTTGAAATTAACATGGCAGATAATGAAATTGACATTGTACAGGCCGACGATGTTTTCTGTGGATATTTGCTTTGCTTACTACAGAAAGGCTGGCGATGTTTGTTGTCTGCGATGTTTCAATAACAAACTGGTTTGCTATTGACGAGTTATATTTGCCTTGATTCACATTGAATACGGGCTGCCTGAAGCATTTCGTCGATCGTATAAACCATTTCAACGGAACTGCTTATCATGTGTCAAGATTTTAAATGACGCTAAAATATTTTACGTCAAGTGTTAAACTGATTTTATCAAATATTGTTACATTGTTCTCGTCATGTTTAGTCAGCGCTCTATATGTAAGTTATTCCTACACCAGTCAATTGTTCAACAGATGTCACATTTGTTCACAAATTTTAACTCGACTGCTGCAACTTGGAACAGACGCCAAGATTCCAAAGATTCTTTTGAGTACGATTTCATTCTCAACTCAAAAATTTGGTTCTCAGAGAAACAACGTAAAATTTGAGCATTGTGACCAGGCCCCGATATTACGAAAAATATTTTTAGTACAATTTCATGCTCAACTTTCATTCACAAATCCCTGTATAAAATTTAAGCTTGAGCATGAAATTGTATTTAGAAAGTTTCATAATCTCAGGGCCGGGTTTCCAGATAAGAAAAAGTAAATCAATAAGCTTTAGTTTAGAAACTAGTTGTATGTTTTCACTGTTTTGTGTAAATTACACCATTTTAGATTTTGTAACCTTTATCAGTCTTCGTTTTATCACTGGACGAATGCTATGGACTTTGCCATCTAACCCGATAACATTTGATATCTTCTATTGTACATTGGTCTGATTCACATCTAAAAGGGTGTGTGTCTATTTAAACATAGTGTGAATTAATTTACTGTAAGATTTCTAAAATGGCAATATGTTGTAAATACAAATGTAACAGTTGATAAAATGAATCTAATATAGTCATGGTAAAATAATGTTGTGAATTCTACATAGTTGCTCTTGTCATTTCCTAAGACTATAAACAACTATCATGAGAGACGTTCCTTTCATCACATTACACTTTTGTTAAAAGAACGCGTTACACAATTCTCGCACTGTGCGGGCTGTACTAGCTAGTGAGAAAACTGCGCGAAGCGTTCCTTTCGGGACTTTTCAGAACTCTCCTGTGATGTCACATGTCTGTGCTAGTACAGTGTACTTTCTCAAAGGAACAGTCTCATGATCCCCAATTTCCAGTTGGCATGACTACAGAGGTGCATTCAAGATGCTCTATTATATATACTACACTATGCTACTTTTCTTGACTGAACGGTTTTGTAGGAAATTAACAGGAAATACGCATGCGTTTAGTCCTTTCATTTCATGCTTTAGGTTTTCCTACAAAACACTACGGAGTTCATACCCGTAGTGAAAAGTATTATTACGTATTACTACATGTGCTGGCTGAACGGCTTCTGTAGCACTACATGGTACTATGTAGCGACATGTATTGGATCTTGAACACACCTCAGGAGTGGGAACACAACAAGGGGGCTGTTCCATTGGTGTAGCTTGTGGCAGTAACAATGACAACAATCTGGAATGGGTATTTTACAAATGGGCCACAAAATACCCACACTTGTTGGTTTCCCCTGACAGATAACTAGAAATAAATATGAATTGAATAAACATTTTATTATGCACAAAAACACAAACAGTAACTTCATCATGAAAATGTCAAACCCATGATAAACATTATTATGCAAAATCTGTTGTCCTGACAACATGTTCTGATTAACTACATTGCCATCAACAATACGATGGTGTAAATAATATGTATGAGTAAACATCTGAGAATGTATCAAAACAACACAAATATTTCTTACGATATGTCTGGATTCATAAAAATTATCACAAGTGAGAACAAATTGTGCATTAACAATATTACCAAGTGAGCTACTGGGTCTCATATTCATGTCAACAGTGTAGTGATCAACATCTCTATACAGAGTCATTAAGGCCTTAGAGTTTTGGCAAATGTGCTTGGAATTTAATACAAACTATGACTGTCTATAGTATAACTACAGTAGACCTCGCATATAACAGCTATTTTTGTCCGTTATATGCAAAGTCCTTTAAATGCATATGTCGTAATTAGCGTTAGACGGGACCGGGACTTCCAATTCAGTACGTTATAGATGAGGTCCGGTTTATCCGAGGCCTATATGTGAGGTCTACTGTACGTTTATTTTGTATATCAGTAAAATTCATAACCGACAAGCACTCATGCAGACAAATCCTATATTAATCTAATAACATTGAATGCCTTTATGATATCATTATAAAATATAGGAAATTGCTAATGTTCACCCTGAGTATTTTACTATCTTCCTTTGCAACAAGTCAGGTTTCTTAGGTAGGTCTGGGGTGCATTCAGGCTGTACTACATTTCACTACAGTACTGACTATGCTACTATTCAATAAAGTGGTGGTTGGCTGAACGAGTTCGTAGCAAAATAGCAGCAAATTGATTTGTGCAGGCCATTCGCTTCATGCTTCGGGATTTCCTACAGGCTCCAATCCAAATCCATTGTGAAAAGTAGTACTACATAGGACTATGTAGTGAAAAGTAATGTAGGCTGAATGCACCCCTGTACTTGAGGGCACTTTGACCCAATGTGGCAAACTCTGACTTTGCAAATTAAAGAATGGAAGTCGATAGATTTATCCCATTTTAATTACAAATATTATTTTTGGGAGCATATTTGTGGTCACATATACAAACATGTGTACTTTGCCTTTAAGCACACTGTAACAATCATGATACGAACATTAATAATGTCATTAAGCATAAAATACATTCTCAGTGTGGACACATTTATGAGACAGTCAGTTAGTTTTATCAAGCGACCAGTTTCACCTGAAATTGTCATGTATTTTGTCTTTCTTTCTTTCTACAGCAAAATTTATAGGACTTTTGCAGATGCTACAGATAATGTTAAATAAACCTCAATCAGAACATTATAATTCAGTCTGGTCTTTCAGTGTACAAGGCCCCAAATAAATGTTGCAGTACATCAGGCCATAAATTATATGATCAGGCAGTTTGGATATTAGTAAAATGTAATCCTAGGGTATTGCTCCATAACAACAATGGCGTAGACAATACAACATGACAATATTGCTTGACCAACAGCTTGCAAGAATATTTTAGTATCTTCGTGAAAATCTCGCATTCATACTAGGACACTCCAAAGATAAATGAAAGTTTTTCTATCTGCATCAAGAATTTTTCGTAACATTTACCAAACAGATTCATATCACATATAAGTCCATATAAAGCAGACTGTCTAGTGTAAATAGATTTATTTGACTCCCATTATTCAGAAACACAATAAATTATTTCATGATTTTCTTTTCAACTTAACATAAGCAGTAGAGTACAAACATTTGTTTTACCGTAATACAGATGTATGAAATTACGAAATAGAATGGAACTTTTAAGAAGTACATATTAAACTATAGAATCGAGTTACATAGATTCACATGAATAATAGCAGCAAATGGCACATGAGAAATATAACGATAAAACGTACAATGATATGCAACTACAACAAATGTTCAAAGTGGGGAAAATTGCACCAAATTGGCATATAACAACACTCGTGGTCACCTCTACTCGGACACTATAATATTTCTAGTACGGAAACCATACAACAACAAGCCAATAGCTACAAGATGTCTAGCTTTGAAAACATGCAAAATAACACTTTCACAATTACAATACAGTTTAGATGGTAACTGGTTTATCGTCATAATAACATCTTACTTTTGTGTGTTGAATTTGACGATTAGAGCCTTTAAAAAAAAATTTCTCATATGATAAACTATCAATTAATGTATTTAATTATTTGTAACTATTTGCTTATGTAACTATTGGCTTCAATTACTGTGGGTATTAGTTTTATGAACAGCACATCACAATCTATCTTCCTAAACAAAACCATAGTGGAGAAGGGACAAGTATATTATACATAATTATATACACACACACATATTATGCAAACGAACTGGGTAAATATCACCAATATGAAGTGAGCACTTGTAAATTAAATACACATGTCATCTTATAAAATTAACCTGCCATACCGGATTTAATCATTGTTTATTTCTAGGGCATCTTGGTTGACATCAGCAGTAGAAAGGTTAACGCATGATCATCTGACCCAGAGATTACGAAACTTTCTTGAGTACAAACTCATGCTCAACTCCCAAGTTTTGTCGACAAATAACCATGTAAAATTTGGGCTTGTGCATGAAATCGTACTCAAAATGTTTCGTAATCTCAGGGCCATATATACAATATGTATATGTATTAAACATGGAAATAGATACAGTACTTGTGAAAGACATTCAGTTCACACAGGGACAAGTATTTAACCTTCTGCCTCACACGGGCAACCAGAGATGCCATAGTTCACGATTAATTTGGATAAACCCTACATGGAGGCTTAGAAAACTATTTACAGATTCTAGTACAAAAGACAGTTACGTAAAGTACATATGGCAAAAACGTGGATATTTTAGTTGAATACTACAACTACTTGGTATCAATCTCATAGTTATCACAGTCCGTCATGAAACAAGGAATATGGAATTTCTTGAGTTTTAATAAATATCAGTCTATAATTAAGGAAAAAAAGGTAGGATGCTTATTGTTAAAAAAAAGTATGACACTAATATTCAATACCATTTGTAAAGAAATGGTGATCAATTTCTTGTAAAAAAACCCAATATGATTATAATTATTTTCTAAAGTTCAGAAATGACCAAAGTGAGTGAGTGAGTGAATGTGGAGTTTAACGTCGCTGCGGGAATGACCAAAGTGAGTGAGTTATTGTTTTAAGTCGCAGAAGGAATCTTTCAGCCAAACACGACATAACGATAATGTCCAAAGAAAAGAATTGGTAATATTTTAACACATTATATATTTAGAACATAGTGAGATACTGAGATTCAGATCCTCACAAAATATCTCAACTTTGACACTTTCCAGTACAACAAATACGACAAAATAAATATATTAATCTGTTAATTTTAAGCACACTTGGACGTCAATATATATGAAAATGGAATGTTAAAGAGTAGTGTTAAAAATATAACATGTAATATAAATGATATGTATCAAAATAAGTTGCTGGTTATTGGAAAATGATAGCCACTTTACGAGTCTGAGTGAAAAGTAACTATGCCGTTGAAATTTCGGCCATTTCGCTTCTGGCTCGGTTGGGTAGAATGAGGCCCACAGTACTCCCTGTCATGCTTTGTTCATCATCGATCATCATCCGCTCCATGCCGGGGTTGGTTGCTGCAAAATAAGCTAATAATCTTAGAACAAAGTAAAATCTTCGAAAAATTTTAAAAAAAATTACATGTCAATTTAAATTGTTTTGTCAATTTAATTTACAAAAAAAATTACATGTCAATTTAAATTGTTTTGTTTTTTATTATTAAACACATTTCTAGTGAACTTTCATGATCATATTCTTGTTAAGATCCCAATTGCTAAAAGTCCTGCTGAAAAGAAATATGAGTCATTTACATATCTGTTGGGAGATAAAGCCACAACAACAAATGTATCTGTTGATATTAAATTGGTAGTCGTATTTTCATGACCTTAAGTTTAATGTTCAAGCTTAGGCGTACCTGTTCTATATGCTTGTAGTCCCAGATCTTGTGGAATGTCATCATCGTCAAAGTCCATATCAGATTGGAGTTTGGCAAAGTTGATAAAGACCTGCAGAAAAAAAAAAGAAAAAAAATATATATAAGAAGAAATTAAATTATGGGAGCGATGCCAAACCCAGAGGTTTATTATACATATTAGAACAAATCTGATTGGATTGTGAGTGCCGACAACAGTGCTTTTGATCTCACTCTGCCACCCAAAATGTGATTTGATGGCTAGGGATGTAACTTGTGATAGGCCGAGAGAGAGCCTATGGCCTAGACGAGATATCTGACGTGACACACCTGATCGAGCGTGGTCTGGCAGACGGAGTAGCTCTCGATGTTAAAGTCTCTCTTCCCCGCCTCCACTTTCCCGAAGAGGTCTGCGAGCGACGTGGCGGACGTCCCCAGCTGGTATTGCAGCATGGTGTGGTGTGCCTCCTTCAGCACAGAGTCCGGGAAGCTCCCCGCGATGTACTGCTTGACCGACTCCATGTCCGGGTCTGTGCCCGCCACCCGCAGCGTCAGCGTGTAGCCGTTGCCGAACCTGGGTTGCAGAGGAGAGGAAATTAGATTAATAGGAAGTCAACGAGTAACAGAGAAAGTATTTTTCAGCAGGGGACTGCTCCTTTCTAGCTGTTCTGTCTGTACTTTCTGTCCCACGCATGCGCAGTTACACTGTGCGGGGTTGATCCTTGGTAACTGTGCATGCATCGGACAGGAAAATAGAGACAGAACAGCTAGAAAGGAGCAGCCCCTGGAAGAGTAACAGGAAATGGAAAAGGCATTGTAAGTAGAAGAGTAACACAAAGTCTAGGAGTAATAGAATTTGAAGAGTAACATGAAGTTTGAGTAACAATAAGTTTTAGGAATAACAGGATTAAAGGAGCAACAGGAAGTTTTAGTAATAGGATTTTAGGAAGAAGAGAATGTTTGAATAACAAGAAGTTTGACTAGGGGGCTGCTCCTTTCTAGCTGTTCTATCTGTACTTTCTGTCCGACGCATGCACAGTTACCAAGGATCAACACCGCACAGTGTAACTGCGCATGCGTCGGACAGAAAGTACAGACAGAACGGCTAGAAAGGAACAGCCCCTAGAAACAAGAAGCCTAGGAGTAACAGGAAGTTACAGACAGACCAACGTGTCCCCACCATCACGCCTCACCTGTTCTTCAGATGCTGTATACTCCCGATACACTTAAACCTGCCGTTCACCATGATCGCCAGACGTCCGCACAGAGCCTCACACTCCTCCATGCTGAAACATAGTGCAATGGTTAGTGTCAGACTGCACACAAAATATCCCAAGGTTAAAGGGTACTATCATATTCTTTAAATTCACTAAACTTGCCCTGAGATTACAAAACCTTTTGAGTACGATTTCATGCTCAAACTAAAAATTCATGACGTTTTATGAATAAAACTTTGAGTTGAGTATGAAATAAAATCCTAATCTTGGGGCCTGGTCAGTTGACATCAGAGTTTATAGTAAAATAAAGAAAATCAAATGTTCCACCTAGAATATTAAGATAACAGTTATCTTGAGCAAGCATGTATTGTTGGCGAACTCTGCGACTGTGAGACACCCACCTGTGTGAGGTGAGGATCACAGATCGGCCGTCCTTGATGATGCTGCTGATGCAGTTCCACAGGAAGCGCCGTGCCTTGGGGTCCATTCCGGTCGTTGGCTCGTCCTGACAGACAAAAAGATTATGCACGAATGAAAATGAGAATGTCAATTTTCAGCATAAAAGCAGCTGAGGTGGGTAATATAGGTAATTTATTCTCAACCAATCCAAGATTCATTACCAATTCTGATTGACATGACATTATGGATGACATTTATAAACTAGGAAAATGATCTCGGTATACTTTCATGAAGATTTCACATCCATGAACATGCAAGTTTCATGAATGGTGTCCTGGGAATTTCCGACACACTTTACAGGAATATGATCAGAGGTTCTAACACCCAGGAATATGATATGGTAGTTTGCGACACCCAGTAATATGATATGGTAGTTTGCGACACCCAGTAATATGATATGGTAGTTTGCGACACCCAGGAATATGATATGGTGGTTTCCAACACCCATGAATATGATATGGTGGTTTCCGCCACTTACCAGGAATATGATCTGTGGGTTTCCGATGAGCGCGATGGCGGTGGACAGTTTCCGCTTGTTTCCGCCGGAGTAGCTGCCGGCCACACGGTTGGCGTACTGCGACAGTCCCAACTTCCTGATCGCCCACTCCGCAACCTGTGACAGACCCGCACAAACACTTACACCACGGCACAAACAAAACTCCAGCAATATTGATTGTTTGTTTGTTTATTTATCAATATTGTTTGTTTGTTTATTTTAATTGTTTTTATTATTTTAATTTTATTATTATTTATACTGATGGCTTTCTGAAAAAGGCACCATCGTTCACATTTCTATTTCTTTATTATATAATTATTTATTTATTTATCATTCATTATTTTACTCACTCACTCATTCATTTATTTTTACCTTTCTATTTCTTTATTTCAAATTATTTATTTATTTATTATTTATTCATTTTATCAATAAATGACATTCAAGGTTTAATTCACCATGTTTATCTCACTTGTATCGCACTATATCCGCACTAGGAAACATGCTCAAAATTCTACATTATTATTAATAACACGCCTTTCTCTACAGTCAAGGCACCTTTGGTTGCCACTAGTTATACGAGTGTTAAAAGAGTTCCACGTACGTGTTTGATGTTGGCCTCGGGGACTCCCCTGATCCTGGCGTAGAACTCCAGATGTTCTCTTCCAGTCAGCAGAGCGTCCAGGGCGTCAAACTGCGGACAGTAGCCCATCAACTGTCGCACGCTGACCAGGTCTTGTAGTACACTGCAACAAGATCTCTTTTAATGTAAAAATCTGCTATAATAATAATTTAACACTTCTAGTGCTGAGTGCTGAGGGTTGAAGGGGCTGCTCCTTTCTAGCTGTTCTGTCTGTACTTTCTGTCGAACGCATACGCAGTTACAAAGGATCAACACCGTACAGTGTAACTGTGCATGTGTCGGACAGAAAGTACAGACAGAATAGCTAGAAAGGAGCAGCCCCGAAGTTTTGCGACGAGGCTGGCACTGATAAACCAAGGATAAGAACAGCACGTAGAGTAAAGACATGTACGACTGCAAACCCACCTCTTGCCGTCCACGTAAGCAGAGCCACTGGTGACCCCGACGTCTCCGGTCAGCATCTTGAAGGTCGTGGTCTTTCCGGCCCCGTTGACCCCTAGCAGACCGAAGCACTGACCCTTAGGTACACCCAGACACAGCCGGTCAACAGCGGTCAGGTTACCCTTCTTACGGCCCGGCATACTGGAGTAGATCTATATGATAAAAGCCCAAAGTAAATTCTTCGTTATTTTATTACAATATTTAAGAAGTTAATACATTTTGAGAAGAGAAATTGTAAAAAAAATAATTTAAAAACAAATAAAAATTTAAAATAGATTGAAATTAAAGATAATAAATAATAATACTAATTAAACATACAAACACATACACCACACTCAAAGTCAGACACAATCAGTCAGTCAGACAAACATGCACGGATGTGCTCGTGCGAGAACAAAATATTTAAATTTATTATATTTAACCTTTTTTTAATACATTAATTATATTTTATGTGCTAGATTTAGTAAAGAAATTAAACCAATGGCAGTGTATACATAATGCTGGGGGTAGTGGGAGTGCAGACCTTAGAGATGTTGTCCAGTCTGAGAGCGTCATTGTCCGCGCCGCCAGACGCCACTCGTCTCCGTTCTCGTGCCACGTCAATGTCCTCACTGTCCAGTGGCGTGCTCGGAGGCGACACTTTCCTGTCAGGACACAAACAGACATTGTTGAAAAACAATCTCTCAAAATCCTAAACCTGAACCGACACTCGGTAAAACTGAGAGCTATTGCAGAGTTTTTGAACATTACAGAGGAATTTCGTTAGATCTCCAAATTGTGTAGATACTGTTGAAACACGATCTCTTTAACCATATCCCTGCTGAAGGCAACAGTGAGATTCCCCGATGAGAAGTGCTTTTGCCTAATCCAGCAGAGCTAGAGTCAAAGCAGTTCGAAACCGACAAACGGTACAACTGACACGTGGTAGAACTGAGAGGCATACAGAGTTTTCAACCACATATTTCAAAGCACGTTTGAGCCACTCATCAACATGAACATCCTGAAGATTGTCCACCTACCTGGGCTTGATGAAGAACCTGTACTCTATCAGCAGGTTGAGAGTGAAGCACGCGATCCCCATCATGAACATCGCAAACAGGTTGCGTCCCACGATGTCCCACTGGAAGATGTTGTACTCCAGAGTTTCTCCTGTGAAACGGAAAAAGAACAAAACAGTAAATTAAAGGCCGAGAACATTTCTGATATGATGCGTATTCCAGTATGCGGGTAGGGCGACAGACAATTGTGATTTCAGCAGAAAACAAGCCCGGGTTCTGTGGGCTGTAGTTCCCAATTAAGCCACGTCCAAGGACCGTGTTCCCGAGGCTATCATATACATAACGATATCGTTAAGCCTTCGTCGAGAAAAATTTGATGATCCCAGAAAGAGTAAAATGTTCTTCCACAAAGTAGTAACGATGTTGCTATGTGTACGATAACTTTGTAAAAATGGCCCCAGGGCAATAAAACAACCCCTGGACAAATAAATCGGCGGATTTGTGGAAAATTGCCATGCCTTGATATGACTGAATGATACACGTAATGCGTTGTAATACACATATACAATTATTTGCTAGAAATTATTACTTCTTATATTTAATTTGTATTCAACCTTTACTAAAGTACTGATCAAAGGAACATCAGGGAAAGTTGAAAAATTCAAACAACTATGTTCTTGTTTAACTCTCTCCATGCTGGAGGCAACTGGAGGTGCCCTAAAGAGCAGGGTCTGTGCCTAATCCAACTGGGAAAGGGCTAACACGTTTAACACTCTCCCTGCTGAAGGCGAGTTAACTTGCCCGATCGCATGCAGAAATAGAACACTTTGATTTTATTCAGCAGGGAGAAGGTTAACCCCCTCAATGTGGAAGGCAACCAGAAATGCTCTATAGAGCAGTGCATGCGCCTAATCCAGCAGGGCGAGGGTTAATGCACTGATATTACACTAATGATGTGGAACACCCAGCCTACGTAAACGCACAGTGGTATATACTGCAGTTACAGACCATTTTGATGAGAAATATCGATAAAATTTAAAATAAAAGAAGAATATGACGCACGCAGGAAGTATACTCCCCAGGGATTGGAGACAGTCAAGTGAGATTACACTTTACTCTCATACAATTACCTTGGAAATAATGTCAGAATTGATGAGTAGCAGAAAGATTCAAGTTAAGTGTCTTTCATATTAATTATTATGCATTCAAATTCTATTACGTATTAAAAATGATATATTATTATTATTATTATTATTATTATTAATAGTAGTAGTGCATGTTGCTACATAAATATCTTGGCTATATGCTACATGTCATTTCTACAAGGCTTCTGAAGAATTACCATTCTTA
>JAVCKZ010076609.1:0-13144 GCA_034780755.1 Lepetodrilus elevatus
AATAATAATAATAATAATAATAATAATAATAATAATAATAATAATAATAATAATAATAATAATAATAATAATATATTTATATAGAGTAATCCGTGTACAATCTACCGATGACATATTAAAGTTCGACAAAAATGTCCACACGCGAAAATAGTTGTTCGTCTATCAAGGAGCAGTACCGGTGACTTCTACACGTTGGGACACTGCAACGACTGAGACGACTGAATATGAAGTAATGAGCATTACGAGGCATAGACACCATCCTACTTAAGTTCCATTAATGTAATTTTCATATCGTCACACTGCGTACAGACGATTGGAAGTGAAGTAGTCGACGTTGAAGATTTATATTTCCAGACGGAAGTAGGGGATGGCCTACTACCATTCATGAAAGAGTCAGAACGGTGAGAGCGTAAATGCATAATGGACGTTTGCCTAATGCCCTGGACTAAATGCATGGTCAAGCCACGAGTTACGCCTGGACTACACTACGACCCTGTAGAACCCTGAATTGTAATAACCTACCCAATTTGTAAAATGTGCACACAAAACTATGTTAACATTCAAATAGTGTTCTCCTTCGACGTGTTTTCATTTAATTCTAAAATAATTCGAGCCTAAACATAATTCGAAGCAATTGGAATTATATATTACAATTCAAGACAATGTTGCGTTACATACCACTTACAGAAAATTCTTATAATTTGGGTCAATGTTATTGTTACAATTCGAGACAGCCTTTTCAGGTATTACCATTCAAGGCAATGTGTATGACCAATCTGGGCAGAAATGACATTTCTGATCGATTACTACCATTCAGAGGTTCTATTCTCAAAACTTTATTACGGACTTCTTAACCTAAGAACAGTTCTTAACGATTCGTATAGCATGGCTACGAACTGTTCTGAGGCTAATTAAGAAGTTCGGTAGAACCGCAGGGCTCTACAGATAATTTCACGAAACTCAGGGCTGAACGCCAATTTGTAGTCTCGTCGTCAGGTGATGTCCAACGTTAAACTACCGAAGTAATTGTGTTCAAGCATAGACTTCACATTATCCTGTCAGTGATACCAGGAATGTTTACCACGAAGCGTCTTTAATACGCACGTTGGTCTCGATTAGCATAGAGAAGCCTATGAATGAATAGGTGTACCCTTCTGGATGACGGTGAGCCGGTGTTGGGTGGAGATATTGAAGAGATTATATTCCTAATTCAGAGTCTAATACATTACTAGAACATACTACTTGTTTAAATAATGACATTATTGTTGCTAAGACCGACGATTGTTGCTATAAATATATATTGAGATATCGCAGCTATCAAATGTCCCAGATGCGTTAACTCATACCGCTGTTAAATGTGTTATTGTAGGGTATAAATAACTACATTGCAAAATACATGGCATAACAATCACGAAGACAATATTTAACACAGAAAACAAAGTGATATAAATGTGTATAAAGATATATGCTTGTATTTCTTTACGTTTTTGTTAAAACGTGTTACCTAATGATCGCACAAAGCGTGAAATATTTAGTTTTAACATAATTATATTATATATAATATATATCGGGTTTGTACATTAATTTTATTTAATAATAGATGTTTGTTTCATAATAAGCAGTGGAAGAATGCAAGAAATGGGATGCTTTACAGTAGCATGTGATGGTTGCAATAAGGATAGTCTTATAGTATGGTAGCGTTGTGTACCACTAAGCCAATTGAAATATATCTCGAAAACGCATTATATTTAAATGCGAGTGTGGAGGATCATGACTTAGATTGACGGAACCGAACCTTCCAAAGTAGTGTTAAACTTATAAATTAGCTAATCTGGGGCCATGTTCCCGAAGCTATCGTAGACGTAACGACATCGTTACGTATTCGTTGAGGACAATTTTACTCTTTCGTGAAGTCGTAAACAATAGCTTCGAGAACATGGCCTCAGGCTGAACAGTGTAGTGAGAAAGCTAGCAATACTATAACAATATCAAGCTTACACACCATCTAAGACGTGTCGGTTCCAAAATAATCATGTCAGCTTAGAACAATAATGTTGTGTATGCCCCATAGACGGTAACCTCATTTCAAAGTAGGATATTAAATGCATATAGATTGGAACTTAGCCCTATACACATCTATCATTTGAATTAGTTGCGTCCCTCGTGTGGTTGGTGTTGGAAAACAACATACGACGTCACATACTGGTATACATATACATTGGATTTGCCCTTTGCAAACACTGACAACAATGGTATCGTACGAACCGTAACGTCCCCTGAGTATCCAAGTGCACACTGTACTTAGTGTGACACAGAGTGCATTATTTACGTTGAAAAATATGATATATACCATCGTTGTCCTCATTACTTCAGTAGAAAATATAACGAGGGCATTTCTAATTATTGTTATTATCACTCATCATCATCATCATCGTTGTCATCATCATCATCATAATCATCATTATTATTATTATTATTATTATTTAAATTATCATCATCATCTTTATTATTATTATTATTATTATTATTATTATTATTAATTTTATTACGGTATATATATATTTTTTTATTTTTTTAAAATATATTTTGTGTATTTTTATATTGGAGTTTAGAGCCACTTTCAAGATACTTTCACTTATATCACAGCTTTTCCGTTTAGATTAGGAGGAAACTCTCAACGTCCGAAGTGCTGAATGTTGCAATACACCTGTGAACACCTGCTGGTACCGACAGATCTAGATCTAGACCAAGGATGTTAACTGCAGTGCCACTGTACGTAACGGCGCATTCTATCATGATCCCATCAGAGCAGTAACTTTCGCGAACATTGATTCTGGGCTCCTGGGACGGGATTTGAACCTGGGGCCTCCAATTTCCAAACGTTCTACCATTGCGCTATAGTTGTATTCGTAGTTACAGCAAAGCACCCATCAACATGTAATCGTATATACAAGTAATATAGCTAGCAAATGTTACCACAGAAGTATGTATGCGGTAGCAGTATATATATTGACTATCTTCCAAGTCAAATGTTGACTATCTTCCAAGCCAAAGTTGTACTGTCTTCCAAGCCAAATTATATTTTATTTTCCCTGAATCACATCATCGTCATGCATGGCATCACGAAGTAGCATAGATATATATATGTTCATTATGCTGTGTCAATGTCACGTCTCTTTTCGATCCATTGCACAAGCAAACTTTATTAATTAGTTAGTATTACGTGGATATTGACGTCAAAAGTGGAGAAGAAAGTTTAATGTTCGTTCGATGCCATTCTGAATATACGCTGTGATTATTGCTGGAACACCGTTTGAAGTTGAATGATTCTCCACAGAAAACTTCTTGAATCCTGACTCTGCTAGAAGTGTTCCATTGTCTGCCCAAAACAAATGTTCCTTGACATGAGCGAGTAGGTGGTAAACAAGTCACGCCAAAGAGTCCTACACCATCGCAGGTGTACACGAACCTCCGATCCCTTAATTTCTCTTCGTGTCTGCTAATATCCTAAAGCCATGCAGTCAGTACTCAATATGTTTGCACCAACAGGGCCTTATTTCCTTGTTATAATTACACATAACAGCACGGCCAATTCATTAGGCTGTGTATATGAGGGGACGCCTCGTCGCACGACAGCCCCCAGACATCCCTACGGTTCCGCGGAGATTCCTAAGCGCGGCTATGTCGGATTATGATGCGCGAAGTCCCCCGTGGGTGATGAAGACGTTCTATCCGCTTCAATGTAGGGGGTGAAATAGCGTCTAAGTAGAATGTACAAGGTTGTTTGAGTACGTGCGGCACCGTGCTTGTTTCCAAGATAGAATACTACTACTACTACTACTACTACTACTACTACTACTACTACTACTACTACTACTACTACTACAACATACTACTACTACTACTACTACTACTACTACTAATAATAATAATAATAATAATAAAAATAATAATAAGTAGGAATCAATGCTGGGACAGGACAAAATTCCGACGTACACTTTATATTCAGATATAATGTATGTATATGTAAGTTGGAAACAATATAATATAAGAATACATTTAAGTGCGATAACTCAGTCAAACGCAGTGGGGTAGCTACATTGTAAAAACAGATCAGAATCGAGAAGTAGTCTACGAACAGAACATAGTAGAATCAAGAAGTAGTCTATTAACAGAACAGAATATTATCAAGAAGTAGCTTAAGAACAGAACAGAATCAAGAGTGGTCTAAGAACACTAGAACAGAAATAGAAGTAGTCTAAAAAAGAACATAATCAAGAAGTAGTCTACGAATAGAACATAATCAAGAAGTAGTCTACGAACAGAACAGAATGATGGAGTAGTCTAAGAACATAACATAATCAAGAAATAGTCTACGAACAGAAAATAATCAAGAAATAGTCTACGAACAGAAAATAATCAAGAAGTAGTCTACGAACAGAACAGAATGAAGGAGTAATCTACGAACATAGCATAATCAAGAAGTAGTCTACGAACAAAACAGAATGATGGAGTAGTCAAAGAACAGAACAGAATCAAGAAGTAGTCTACTAACAGAACATAATCAAGAAGTAGTCTACGAACATAACATAATCAAGAAGTAGTCTAAGAACAGAACAAAATCCAGAAGTAATCTAAGAAAAGAATACAATCAAGAAGTAGTCTAAGAACAGAACAAAGTCTAGGAATAGAACAGCATCAAGAAGAGTGGCCTGGCAGTTCGTCTACCCGCCTTATAGTAAAAGGTCAAGGCTCTACACGTAGCTGTAGGGTAGTATTAGGTCCACTGATGTCTTTGCACATTCTAGTGGCTGAATTTTTCCTAAGGATTTGTTAGCCGTATTCTTTAATGACATCTAATCCATTTCTAAATGCACCCACTTTGTTTTTGCGCGAAAGGAACTAGTGACATCACTGGTGTGTGTCAAATAACTTGGCTGTCAGCAGCAGGAATCGAATAAGCTGGTTACAGTCTTCCATTTGTAATCGCGGAGTGTACTAAACAGAACGTGCGCTTTGAGGAGCTGGGACCAGTTGTATGACATTTCCCTGGGACCGGTTTTAATCCAAACAGAAGTACTACATACTATGTTTGTGTTATAGTATTAGAGGTTGAGTCAAATACACATGCTAAACGGGGGAAAGCCATTAATGTACGCAATGCCAAACGGTATGTTAAATTGCGACTAGAACACGTAAAAATTACAATTCAACACGAATCCAGATGAAAAGTTGTGTTTTGTTGTTATTGTTTGAACTCGGCGCTTTAGGTTTTCTGAGGACAGCATGTATTTCTCTCACTTACATGTGACGTATAGATAGTGCCTACTCTATTTTAAGATTAGACGTTCGTATTTCTATACAGGTGTATATATCGAGAGACCAGACAAAAACTAGGTCTTGGATTGATACGCTTTTGTAATTGTGAGTGCAAAGACGCACTTTATTAACAAGGGTTGATTCAATGTATTATCTCTCTGCATCTCTCTGCCTCCCTATACCGCTCGCGCGCTCTCTCTGTCTCTCTGTCTCTCTCTCTTTCTCTCTATCTCTCTCTTTCTCTCTCTCTCTTGCTGTCTCTCTCCCTCCCTCTCTCTCTCTCTTTCTATCTCTCTCTCGCTGTCTCTCTCCCTCCCTCACTCCATCTTTCCATTCATACCTCTTTATCCATGTATCCCTCTACACACACACACACACACACACACACACACACACACACACACTCTCTATGCAATCGAACGCTAACAGAAACTAGGATAAAGACAACACCGTACTAACAAGTGCATACCAACATACATCTAATTCTAAGAGCACTTGGGTTCTATATATATGTCTTCACCTATTCGTTTATATATGTGCTTGTAAAACACAGCCGAGGTTGCGCTTGTAGTTTTTCTCCTTACAGGAATCAATCTCACTTTAATAATTTATATTGAAACCTGGAATACTTTTTGCGTAAATCACAATAGGGAAGACTGCCGCTTAACTGGTCTACATGGTATGAAATTAACGGTCTTGTCTGTTTTCTTTCAACTGGGTACTTGCGCGATAAAACAATATCTAAAGAAACCATAATAACTAACTATTTATTGTATCTTGGACTAATGCCAGGATTGCTGTTACAATTCATTGCTAACTTATGCATCTTGTATGGTAATTATTAAGTAATCTTCTTAACTGAATGTATGTCGAAGTTGGTAACAGCTAAATTTAGATGAATATACCAAGGGGTGTACTCGTTTCGCGAGACCAGCAGTTAATTATGATTTAAACATTCATTTTTTTTTCTTAACAATCCCGTTATCGGCACAGTGGAATCGAAGTACAATAGAACAGTTCTAAGAATGCATTATAGTGTATAATGCTTATGCGATGAAACTTTGATAGAGAGAGAGAGAGAGAGAGAGAGAGAGAGAGAGAGAGAGAGAGAGAGAGAGAGAGAGAGTGAGGAAGGAAGGGAGCGAGAGAAAGATAGAGAGGGGAGAGAGGGATAGGCAGATAGAGACAGACAAACAGACAGATACTGTGAGGATATTATTTCCAGATGGTCAATGCAAAGATTCGCAAGAAGGTTAGCTGTGTGTGAAATTAATGCAACGTAATTCTGATATACTGGTATGCCCCTTCGTGAAGGTGTCGTCTCAACGTAGAGACCATGTAGCACGCTCGTATCTCTGTTTCTCGCTGGTCACTGCGATATCGCTGTATATTAGTGGATACGAACGCTTCATGAAATGTTAACAACGATTGAAATTATCATGATCATGTTTGATTAACATTCTTCGATGTGCAATAAAACTAAAACTGCTGTGAACATATTTGATGGCGCCTCTTGTATGACATAATTAAACGGCAATAACTACGCCAAACACAATAATCACAATAACAAGATGTAAAATGTCAATTTTAAGACGTATATCACTGTATAACAATGTTTGTCTATCGTCGATTTAGATAAATATCCGTCATCATTGACGTGCTTCAAACGTTGATTTGACAATTAACATTACAAATAACAATGTTGTCGCGCACTAACCGAATTGAAAGAAAGCAGACAAGACAGTTTAGGTATTTATTTATTTACGATTATATATTGAAAACTGACTAAGCATTTATTATCTCAACTTTTGGACCAAAACTGATGGGGATCTGGGAACAAATACATCGCCAACATGAGAAGATGTGTGCATTAACTGAAGAAATACTATTTCTTGATTAAGAACAAGGTCCCAATTACAAGGAACTTGGCCATAAGTACTATAGAACTTTCCTAAATGCATTACCATTATGTGCAGATATGTGCATTAACTGAAGAAAGAATATCGAACGTATGGTCCGAAGGAGCCAGACCAAAGGTACTATAGGACTGTTCCTAAATGCATGGCATGATCATTGGCTAGATAAGAATAGCATATAAAACATGGTTTATGAGTGCTACCGTGTCAGATCATAGTTTGCGTAATACTAGGGTGATTTACGGATCTAGACAAGGTTTTATGTTAAATAATCATATTCTTCGTATTTGTCGGCTCAGACAAATGTGTTTGCCATTTTTCTAGATGCTAGACACAATCAATGTACCACCTGGCTATATATACAGATGAGCTTGGCTTTCACAATTAAGCACGTTGTGGGTAGATCCACCAGACAGAGCCATGTGCTCATCTAAAATACTGCTCATCCTCTTAAAGTTTCGATGGCGGAAATTGCCATGTTCATCAATATGATAGGTTAGAACTGGTCTCCACCTGTTTGCAGTGATGGAATGCTCTATCTTATTACTTAATAATAGAATATCTATATTGACCGTAGGTGGTACAAAGACACAGCAAAAAAGGTTCGGTGTCCTGTTAGGTACATGTCAGCGGCAATACACATAACACGGATCCTCTAAAATACATCAGGACACCCGGGGGATCCTCTTAGGATCTTGGAACGAACCACCTTCTTTTTGCTATCAGAGTAGGCCTACCGGATTTACCTTAGGTTGTGTCTAGATCCAGATGTGTATGAGTTACTGCACAGTCTTCTGACATCAGGCCCCGAGATTACGAAACGTCTTTGAGTACGAACTCATGCGTAACTCAAGGTTTTGTTCACAAATCCTGATATATATAATTTGAGCTTGAACATATGTACTCAAAGGATTTCGTAATCTCGGGGCCAGGGTAGCATCATTTTCAAGATACGTGGACAATAACGAAGAAGTCTTTGAACAGCAGGAAGGGCGAGCGCCCAGTTATTGTAGAAAGAGTACGAGGGCATGCTTTAAGCACAAATTCCCTTGCCATTAACTTGCATCTCTTGGCATCTGGAGTTTTCACTACTACATATACCTAGCTGTAAACTGGTCTTTGTTGGTGATCATCAAAGTATGTTTTTTCTTTCATAAAGCAAGTATACACCCGTGCGTAAATGTATGTGCGTATGTCTAAATATTTTCCTGACTATGCTTGGTCGACCTCTTACTACAAGATATTAGAACCAGAGCCCAAGTTTATATAGCATCCTTTGGCTTTGACCAATGTATACAAATGCAATTTAACACTGATTACTGTAGAATATAGACAGTTCTAGATTAAGGGTAACCATACATTATAGAAGCCAGGCTACATTCCGTTCCACAGAACAATCGTAACTCGGCGAGAGTCGTAAGTTCTAAGGAGTTACGAGTGACGTAGCGCTACGATAGTTCTGTGGAACGGGTGCCAGGAAAATATTTATATGATGATGTACCAGTTGAGGTGTATGCGTAATGCTACATCCATATACATTGGGAATGCAATATAATGCAAATCCTTGCATCGCATCTAGTTCAAAGGAATGCAATGACTGTCGATGTGTGGTAAACCTATCCAAGCTCTGCCTTGTCAATGTCAAGTAGGTGCTGTCCATCGACTGGCGAATACCTCCAGCATTACGGACAGGCTTCAGGCATGTTACTTCCTACTTCACCATCCCAGATATGCTTAGCATGCTCTTGAATGCGGTATTGCAAAATGCCAGCACACAAACAATTGATGTATGCGAGGCCTGCTCACAAGGTTTTAGCCGAAGGTTTCGTCACGTGAACGTGTTGTCCTCATCACCTACAACCTTGGGGTTGTCTTTTATCCACGTGAGTCTCTCCAGCTTTCAATCACGCCCAGACATGTATGCGTAGATCTGGAGATAGGTTTGACCGATGGATGGGTAATTTAGACTCCGTTCCTTTCGGACATTTCTCGGCAATGGCTATGCTAGTGCAATGCATGCTAATGAAGTCAAGTGGCCATCTTCTGGACTAGACAGTGGACAGCATTAGAAACTCGTGATCAGACGATTCCACGATCTATTTCATTCATTACGAATCGACTTTCACAATGTTCGCATGCACACGTCTATTGGTATTATACTAAACTGTGTGTTCCTGTCATGTCAATGCAAAGTCTGTATTGAGCCTGGTTTGCTTTATTGCCATTCCACTGTTCAGGCTGCAGCCGAGTGTGTGTTACAGTGTTTAACAATGAAACATGCCCCGAAATTAAGAATAACACGGACAATGGGAAATAGTTCAGCACTGCTCGGCTATACGAACCGGACGCAGAGTATAATCAATGACTGAATGTGTATGATTAGTTAGTGGACTCGCACCAATTCCAACAGGAAGCTTTCAGCGAATATAGCCGATATGGCGATACCGTAATTTCGAATTGATTGTGGAAACATGTTTGAGTGGTCATGCATGTTACACAGTGCATGACGTTTCTGTGCAGCACACTGCATTCATATTATTCCTAAATGGATGTACGCTATTCTCTCAATTATGAATAGCCGAGCGGAATTTATATCTCGAGCTAAATTTGTTTTGACGCCCTGTCTTGTTAGTCTGTGCGGTTAACCAGGTTATATGCAAACCTGGCAATTAAGGGGAAATAATTAAAACCTCTAATCGCCTCATGTGATTACCCGTTACCGCCTTCCGTGTCAACCTCTCACCTTTGATACATACATTACACAGAAATACTAGACTCGGGTCAGCATGCAATTTGTCTCTAATGAGGTACGCCGGGATAAGTAGCGAAGATTGTAACGTTGCTCGTATCAAATAGGTTCTCAAAAGGTGCCATTTGTTTGATAATGGTTACAACTTACATGTAACTATGTGTCTTAATTTACAAAAAAAAAGTGCAATCAATATACATATACTCAGCGAAATTAATTAAGGACCAGATGATAGTTTGTGGGGACGCTTGCTGCTACATTTAGGAACTCGGCTTAAGGAATCTGGAGCCAGATTTCTTCCAGTGTATCTCACTAGTTCTTGAAGAGTATCTGGATCATGTAGACACTTGTACATTCTCAGTTGTGAAAATAATACAAAGAGTAATGTATATGTTTAAAAATGCTACTGACCCTTAATTAAGTTTGAGTATACATTACATTATTTGTATTTTAATCTTATCTGAATTAAAATTGCTGGCATCATATAATTAACACTATGTTGTACACGGGTGATGGATTACGAGGTGTGGTTTAACTTAACATTTCCCATTTGGATCTTGGGCACATCATTGGTGTGCTGGATATGTTTTGAGAATAGTAAGATGGATGAGAATAGTAATACTGATAAATGTACGTACATCAGACAGGTAAGAATATATGTGTCAGCTTGCTTAATTAATACTTAGATTATACTAGTACATCTAAATACAAAGAAGTAATACGTTATATACTGACAGTAAACATTTACTAAAGGCATCATGGAAAGCATGCACGGTACGTATGCACTGTTTCAACTTAAAATCACAGGTGTTGCCTATCATTGCAAAACCTGATAATCGTGTATAACCTAATACCTGTTTTATTTTCATTCGATTTCCTTTCCTTCAGAATGTTTTACAATGAGTAGGACCTATATTTATCTGCAGGTGTTTAATAGATTTCAAATTGGTGAAATAATACACTTTCATCGTACTGACGACATTATTCAGTGCCCTATGTTCTATACACTCTTCATAGAGTATCATATCAAAGAATATACTTCGCATGCTTCATATTACTTCTCAATTTCAATTGACTGCAAACTTTTTACTACAGGGTTCACATAAATATATTGCAATGTTTCGTCGGTGGCAATGGCTATTAAACTACGATATAATACTTGTTTATATCAGCAGGCGTGTTTTACTATGATAGTTACATTCGTTGGACGTATCTATTGAACTTAACCTAGCAAAAATGTATATTAGTATTGGGCACAACAATTGGCCAAAGCGGTATCACTTCTACAACGTTTAAGTAAAGACATATAGTTTGTAAGTGTTCCAACTTCCGTAATGTTAGACATCAGGCCCCGATATTATCAAATTGCTTTCAGTGCTGCTAAATTCAAAGTTTTGTTCACAAATCTCCATATGAAAGTTGAGCTTGAGCATGAAATCTTACTCAAAATGTTTCGTAATCTCAAGGCATAATTTTAAAGAAGTGCATACTGTTACGACATGGACTGCAAGATGTGTATATTGGGCAAAGCTAATTGGATGTAGATTTACATATATTATGATGGGATACATACAGTACATTGAAGTTAGTGTTCATCATTACCTGAGCAAATATGACGATCTTGCAGAGCGTCTCTCCTAGGAACCATGTCTCAGTGATGTTCTGTAGAACCGTGGGAGGTTCACACGTAATGAACACCAGAAAGTCTGCCACGGCCAGATTGACTATAAAGAAGTTGGTGACGGTCTGCATGTGCTTGCTTCTGCAGACCACGAAACACACCAAGAAGTTTCCAATGATTCCGACCAGAAACACCACGACGTGGAGAAAGACGAACACCCATTCTGTTGGGGACGGGAACGTGTAATCCTTCAAAACAGTCCCAATAAAATCTTCTCTCGTCATGCAATGATTATGCGACGCAAGGTTGTAGCAATTGATGCTTACGTTTGGCGAATGCGTTGAATTATCCATTTTGGAAGTTTTCGGAAGCAATACAACGAGTTAAAACAACCTTCCAAGAAGGAATGCCAGTGCAAATAAATAATAACTAAACAAAAACAAATGGAGTAACTTTTCAGCGCTCTGGCAAATACATCCGAAAAGTTAAGATATAGGTATCTCAAGCACAGCGTCCAGATGGTCCGCGGCGTGATGGGCAACTCCTTCGCGAGCCGCAGGAAATCATTAGCGGGACGTGTACAGAGCCAGCTATGAGGGAAGCGCGCTGGTTGAACGATAGCGCTGGTGTGTCTCCACGTGGTCGAATGCTGAGCGCTTCATACACAGTCTTTAAACGCCGCCCTCGTAAATCTAGCCATCATTACATTGTTGGCGCTACCATTGGTACCGGTCTCGGGGTCCTGTAGCGACCGGATAAATGGTTTGCTCCGACGCCGAGTCATCATGGTCTAAATGTGCTAGCAATTCTTGTGCTCTTGTAGAGCATACAATGTTTTCACGTCTTTTCATGGGTCCTTTGACGAATATAATGCATTTCCCAAGCTGTTCGATGAACACTACAATACATCAGTGTGCCAATGAAGATGGTCAGAGAAGCATAGTGTGTTGTTAGGGTTGGTTTACCCCAAAATATGTCGGAATTCTACGAAACTCGCAGGAGAAGGTATCGCGACGACGGGAACGTTTTGTCAGCTTTTAACGCAACAATATAAAAGCGGTTATTTTATGTCACAATCAACATGTTTACTGTATACTGTAGGCATTGTATACTGAAAGTATTTATGAATATACATACGTGTAATTGATATCATTTTCATTTGTGTTTTGAAACAAAAACTATACCGTCGTGTGTACATATCCTAGAATATGTTATAAAAATGGTTATTATTCTCATGATAGTAGTATTACTATTTATATTTCAAGTTAAATACTTACTGGTTTTGTTAGTGTTAGTTTAGGAAATTTTGAAAACTTACCAAATTTCTATTGACGTTGTAATATTTGAATTTAATTTAAATTATGTTTTACATGTCTATTACTTCGCAAGTTCGAAAATCATCCATGCGGAAACATACACACACACATGGTTTAATATATAAAACTTTAAACTGTCTTTCCTCTCTTATGTGTGTGTGTGTGTGTGTGTGTGTGTGTGTGTGTGTGTGTGTGTGTGTGTGTGTGTGTGTGTGTGTGTGTG
>JAVCKZ010076620.1:0-13143 GCA_034780755.1 Lepetodrilus elevatus
ATTTCGCAATGTTCTACATTTTAATCTGCTTTTTTATTTTTTTTTTTTTTTTTTTTTTAAATTTTTTTTTTTTGTTTGTAGTCGTCATCTATGGGTGAAAGATTCCCGCTTTGACGTTAAACAATAATTCATTCATTCATTCATAAAGCCAGCCTAGCCATAATAATAATAATAATAATAATGCATGTTTATTATGCGCCTATTCCATGTCATACACATGCTCGTGGTGCTACATTATTACACCGGTCAATGGATCTGTGTGCAGTCATTTCCTTCTCAACTGAGGAGTATACAACCCAAGCTGCCATTCAAAGTGCTACACGGTTTTCATTCACATGTCCATCTCATCATTCCGGAAGAGAATCTCTAAAGAAAATTCTCAACCTAGTGTGCTAATAGAGAATCTCCACCGAGTGTCTTTTGATACCAATGATATCCTATGAGTTAATAAACGTATACAAAAATCTGAGGCTTTACAATTTCATGTTTTACTTCCTTTGTTGTTTTACAATGTCTTTTTTTACGTGCAGCACCAGTATCACACAAAGATCGACGAGTTTCTGGAGAGAGTTCAAGTCCAGATGGTCAAGTGTCTAGTGGAGAAGGTCAGTCTGTAGTCAGTCTGTGTTCATCTTTATTATATTATGATTTAATACTACGAGTTATCATGCAGCAGTTATATTTGTATAAAAATGAATGGTCCCTCTGATAGCAAAACACAGAGTTCTTTTGGTCATGTGCATAGTAGGAACATGAAATTTCAACATAGTAGTATTATATTTAGAAAAGAATTTGCAAATGGCAAAATATCCATTAGAAATATTTTCACAAATTATTGGTTTTTATTATTTCAGTTTCTGTCTGTACTGGAGTCGGTGCTGAGCAAACTGGCGCGTTACGACGAGGGAACTTTCTTTGCATCTATACTCTCACTAACAGTACGTACTTCACATCCATACTATCCTTAACAGTACGTATTTCATGTATACTCAAAATAACACCTACCGTGTTCTGGCTATATTGTTGTTGAATCAATTCTTAGCAAGCCGAGAATTGTGGTTTGCAATGTTGTTTCTAAAGATAAAATTTATCATCAACCTAGATTATCTTTCCCTCGTAATGTTTTAAGTCACTCGTCAAAGCTCAGGACATAAGACTTAATTTCACTCAGGGAAAGATAATCAGTAATCCCTTTGTAACTTGTAGTTTATTATCTGTAATCCCTTGTAACTATAGTTATTTGTCTGTATCTGTTTGTCAGAAACCTGTGGATGAGCTAGGAAAGTCATATGTGGACTTCATCCGAGGAAATCTGGACCAGCTCCGACAGAAGATCACCGACGAGCTCTATACGCTAACTCTGTTCGAGGTAGTCATGTGAACTTTGACCTTGACCTCAAAATAAGTTTTATCCTCTGAAATCTGAGATAATATGTCCTGTGATAATATGAGCCTGCAAAATTTGGAAATTCAATCCTTGGAAATTCTTAGTTCATAACAAAACCACCTAGATTGTCTCTTGAGTTTTTAGATTATTTATTTTTCTCTACTATAATATGACATTGTCCTTCAAATTTAGATAAGTACTCTATCTAATTTTTCAATCTTTTTCTAATAAAATTTGATAGTGTAGACGACCTTTGAAATGTGAATGTTTCTTCTGCCCCCAGCAATGGTACAGTGACCAGATGAAGATGATGTGTGACTGGCTGTCTGACCGCCTCGACTTGTCCCTACACCCCTACCAACTGAACTGTCTGATGACCATCAACAGGGTAAGCACAGCTGACACCAGACAGACAGTGCATACTGAAACACGGGCACACTGCAGAACTTCTGCTGTCATCATTGGTTCAAATAGTGCCACCAATTAGCAGTCATCATTGTCTACTAATGTACCATCAACATGGATAGAAACTAACTTTAAAACATACTCACCCGAATCATGATACTAATAACAAATGTTATGAATATATACTCGCCCTTCGTATAATGGCCCGGGGTAGCAGGGTGTTAATTGTGAACTCAGATAAGTAAGGAGTCAACATTAGCACTTCCTATCAATATCGTGTCAGAAAGATAACTTTCGCAAAAATTGATGCCTGGGCAGGATTTGAACCTAGAACATTTGACTCCGAAGTCCAAAGTTCTACCACTGTGTTGCCACCCGCCCCCTCCAGTGTGTGCCGTCTATTCGCCATCTTCATTGGCAATGGTAGTTCATATCCGATACTCAAATAGTGCTGTCTGTAGAGTGGCAATACAGTTATCATCCTTGGTCTTGTCAGTATCAGCCAGTGCTTGCAGGTTTACTGTAACATTCAGCGCTACGGATGTTGCAGGTTTTCTTCTGCTCTAAACTGACAAGTCGTGATATTAGTGAAAGATTCTAGAGAGCGACTCTAAACCCCAATTTAAAAAAGTAATAATTAATAATTAAATAGTGCCAGCAATTAGCAGTCCCGTACTAATATCCAAGACTCAAATTGAAATTATAAAGCAAGCTTCATTGGCTTCAATAGTTAATGTTCCTTCATTGAGAACTTTCCATTGACTGTCACTTGTAGCCTTGTTGTTCTTTCCTTTACAGAAATGTTTCTCAGACTTCGAGCTTCAAGGAGTTCCAGAGAATATCCTCAACTGTAAAACCTACACCACCATCTGTAGTAGACTCCAGGTAAAATCTGTAAAACCGACACCACCATCTGTAGTATTCCTACATATTCTTGGCTATTGTTGTATACTCCCCAGGGAGTTGAGAAGGAACACTGAGTGTACAATGATCCATTGACCGGGGATAATAATGTAGCCTTAGGGGGTGGATTTGGCGCATTATAAGTGGCCTATTATTATTTATAATGTTAAGCGCCTGTGAGCAGCCTAGCTGGAACTCGGCGCTATATAAATAGATTATATTATTATATATTATTATTATATTGTAGGCAGGGTAACTCCATCGCTATCATATTCCTGACTATTGTAGGTGGGGTAATACTATCTGTAACATTTTCCTGGCTATTGTAGGTGGGGTAACTCGGTAACATTTTCCTGGCTATTGTAGGTGGGGTAACTCAGTTGGTAACATTTGTTCTGGTTAAAGTAAGTCTGGTAACTCAGTTGGTAACATTTTCCTAGTTATTGTATGTGGGGTAACTCGGTAACATCTTCCTTGCTATTGTAGGTGAGGTAACTAGGTTGGTAACATTTTCCTGGATATTGTAGGTGGGGTAACTCAGTAACATCTTCTTTGCTATTGTAGGTGAGGTAACTAGGTTGGTAACATTTTCCTGGATATTGTAGGTGGAGGAGGCCACACAGTCGGTAACGCAGTCAGAGTCCAGTAGCAGAACCACCTTCCTGGGGAGAGCGCACAACGAGAGCGGTGACGATTCTGACTAGACCAGCACTGGCGCCATCTTGCAGAGACTTGAAGCACCGTTTCTATTTTAGTGTTTGCTAGAAATGCTTGCATGTCACTTTGATACAGCCCCTCGGCCCATTGTAATGAAATATGATAGAAGAAAGAGCTGTGAAATTACAAGATGGTGCAAAGACATGAGATTTCCGTGCACATTTGCACAAAGTTTGCAAGTAGTCCTTAAAGTATTCAGCTGATTACGCGTACACTGTCACGTAGTTGTGTATGACAATATTCCAGTTAGCGTTCCAGCCACGCAACAGCATTTCTTAGATGTTGCTCTCACATTGGTTGTGTTGTATATACACTAGGTGTCTCACTCAGCTTGTAGTGGACTCGGGTAAGGGCATCGCAAGGCGCATGACGTAACACATGAAATCTGTAATATACGTCCTCCTGTCCTGTCTAGTCACAGTCGTCCCGTGTCCTGCCCTTTAACCCTTTATCTCCTAGCTTACAGTCCCAGACTGACCTCTCACCTCTGTGTGGTCTACGAAGTCCATGTAGGAAACGCCATAGAAGTGTATGGTCACCGTGGTATGCTGTCGTTCTGGAGCAGATGTGTGTAGAATCTCGTGCAACTACGAGATCCATGGAGAATCACACCTATGAGATTTGTGTAGAATCTCACAAACCTACGAGATCTGCGTAGAATCTCACACAACTACGAGATCTCTGTAGAATCTCACACAACTACGAGATCTCTGTAGAATCTCACACAACTACGAGATCTCTGTAGAATCTCATACAACTACGAGATCTCTAGAATCTTACACACATTTACGCTGCATTGTACAATTTTATTTCCATTTTTTCATGATGTGTGACTTATCATTTATGAAAGATCTCAAATCGTCCAACTTTGTCGCTGTTGGGCTTCTGAAATGAATCGTATTAACATCCAAGAGTGTAGTGATGAATATTGACCAAGATGTAAGGCTGTGTTTTGTTTAGAGGTCGACCAATGTACCACGACTTGGCTGGTGTTCTGACACCTGGGGCGCGTTCAAAAACACAAGCGCTGAGTAAGCCGCTTAGCTAAACTGGTCTCCTGTCACATGTACGGTCCATGCGACTCGTGAGACAGTGGCTAGTTTGGTAAGCCACTTGCAAGCCGCTTGGGTGTTTGAACGACCCCCAGGATTGTCTCCCTTACTCATACTTGCTGAGAGACTCCGAGGAATTATAAAATTAAACGAAGAAACAAGAATTGTACAAGAAGTCCAGCATCATTCTGTCATGTCAGACATTAGTAATCTTAACGATATCAGATAGCAGATGCATTTGTTTTGGTTGGTTTGCCAAAATAAAATAAAAGAAATTTGACGTGATTATTTTGACCATTGCCATGTGATGATTATTAACTGTAGTCTTGAGACAAGGATGTGAATCCCCATGTAACGCTGTACGCACACTATCATGCGTGTAATTGGCGCTATGTTAATTAATATTATTTCGGCAGGTTTGTGATAATATTCTAGCATGTTCATATGATATGTATCGACTGTCAACACACTGCTGAGTCATCGGTCATTGGTCAACTCCTTGTTATATTTTTATCTCAAGATACTAAACCTCTGGTTGTTTCGAGGTAATTTTATATTTTGTTTGATATGAATGGTTGTTTACGCTCGCTCTATACAAGGTTAAACCTTGCCTGTTGTATTGTCGTGACGTGTGAGTATGCATTTTACTAGGACTTGGATATAATAGCAACATCCCTAAATATAAGCTCAAACATATTATGCTACGACATTCCAAGTTGTTATTTCTGGTTTTGGAACTTTTGTTTTGTTTTGTTTACGCATATTTATGGAATGTTATGGATACATTTTGGATAATTATTAATTTCTGAAATGTTCCCTTTCCCAAAGATAAAGATTTAGCGGACGTTTTATATGGATTCGCATGAGTGAATTCATTCCAGCCACTGGACCATGTGTTTTGAGAGTTTGGCCGACGTCAACTCTCTGAAGAATGGGGTACCATAGCTCACTTGGTTGTTGTTTCTGTCTCAGGACATTGTTCCACAAAGTATACACAAATTTTGGACATTTTTCATAAAATGTGCAATATTTTAGCTTCATCATAAACACTGGAGTTATGCATTGGTCATTTTACTAAATGCGCGTGTGTGTTTGTGTGCGTGCATGTGTGTGTGCTGAGTCGTGTTAATGAATGAAAATCACATTTAAGTTGTGAATGCCTTCATTTTACGTACGGTAGTCCTTTACTGTTTACATATATTTTATTGCTGTTGTGTTTTCCATGGAAGATTCCTATTCTGAGTATTACTTATATTTATAGCAGCTATAGTTGTGTCCTAGCTGTGGTATAATATCTGCCATAATATCTGTGTGTACATATGTGTGTGTGTGTGCATAATAGTCTTATTTGATTGACAGGTTGAAATGTGCATAACATGATGCAACAGCTCGTCTTGTCTGTCTCAATTTGATTGGACGGCCAACTGTCTGCCGACCTCCTCGCGATCTGATTCATTCACTGGTCCTCTGACATATCTCATCACTTCACATGATGGGAAAGAAAGATCTTGCATCTTTCACCATTTGATTTGATTTGCATCTAGGATGATATGTAGAATGTCGCTGTTATTGTTAACTTTTAATTTGATCTTATTAATGACCAAGGTATCGTCCCTCGAAGCTCTCATATCTACTACGAGACCATAAGGACTCTCATAGCGATCTAAAATGTATTACCCTATGGCTGGATAATAAAAAGAAATGTCTTCATATAAATTCTAAGTTGCATATGGGTGGAATATTCCTACTATGACGTAAAGCACAATCTTCCTATCCAACTATCGAGTGTTGCTATAAATAACATGGGGATGATTATGATTAAATTTAAATATTTTGGGGTAACTGACATCCAATGTTCTATTGAGCTTAGTTCATCAAGAGGCAGTCAATTCTCGCACATCGTATAGTGGACACATATTTCCCTGTAGATAGAGCAGCTGTCTATACACTGGGTGGCATTACTGGTTAGCGAGTACAAAGTTAATTATGCAATTATTGTAGTGTTGTAGATGAAAAACAAAAAATGACGACCATATGCATAATGTTGTTAGACATTCATTCACTTTCATTTTTTGTTGAGTTCTCAGTAAGCATCAAACATGTCTACGTGTGAAAACTGTGTGTGTGTTTAGAAATGATGACAATTGTGTAAGGCCTATTTAGAGTTTGATGTACCACTGATAACAAGATGTGTGTTTGATAGTTGAGAAATTGGACCCAAATCCGTACTGATTCGACCAAGTCTGGTCCCAATTAGATGGTCATCGTTCCTCGGAACGATCGTAACTATGCGAGTCGTAACTCCATGGTAACGTACAGGAAGTACACGAGTTACGACTCTCGTAGCGCTACAATCGTTCTGTGGAACAGATCCTAGGCCTGGAGTTTTCTAAAATAGTATCGGAATAGCTTAATTTAAAACTCAGTTTCTTGTCCTGAGGTGCAGTTTTCAGTTAACTGAGAAATGCAAATTGTTGAAACCCAGACTTGGTCATTTTAGTGACTTAAATTTGTTTTGCGAAATCTGAGCTTCTTTTTTAATTTTGTATTGGGTCCAATGATCAGATGTCACTCAAGTTCACATACCTGTCCCCCAGGGCTTACATACCTGTCCCCCAGGGCTTAGGATAGCGCATATTGTACTGTCCTGGAATACTAAATATAAAGTACAAGTTCCATTCCCTAACCCTACGCATGGAATGTTGTGATGAAATGTCAACTTGACCCTGTCGACCCCTAATCATTATTCTGGTCATTCATAATTTTTTATGTTTCTTCTCAAGTAAATTCCAGAAGATTCCTGGTGTAAAAACTAGTAATTTAAAATTTATGTTATGACGTCTTCATTTTTATCGTTTGGAAAATCTTGGTGGTTGTTTCCTTCCGACCTTATTCAAGATTTTGGCCTGAATCTAAACGGCACCACCAACAGTTATATAAAAATTCAGTTACCCCTCCCGCACTCCCAACACGATAGAACGATCGTAGCGCTACGAGAATCGTAACTCGCTTAACATGTATAGGTAGTTACAACTCTCGTATTGCCATTCTCGTAGGGCCCTCCTTTATGAAATGGTGCACCTCTACAGTAGTTCCATCTCTAAGCTTGGTGATGGCTGTAGTCTATGACTAATGTTGGAGTGATGATCATCGCGGAGTTCTGCCGCTTCATCCGGTTCATCCTGGGGGCCTTTTCTCAAAACATTCTTAGCGATCGATGGCTACCAACTGTCCTTAGGCTAAGAAGTTTGTAAGAACGTTTCGAGAATAGCCTCCCCCCCCCACCCCCACCCCATGTCAATTCTAGTGTGTATATTTATCTGTAATGTGCTATGTGGACTAGCATCACAAAATTTATAGAATAGTGTATATTTTCTCATCTCCCCACATACATAGGTAGGTGCCGAGAGAAATCCACATTTCATTGTAGATAGCGATCATTGTACATAGCATCGCGGATCTGGAACTCCACCCAACATCCAACCATCCTTTACGGTTGTGTCTGTCATCTTAGCATTTACTTAGCTTCTAGAAGTTTTAACTCTTACTTCAGTGTCAGGTGCATGTGTAGATAATCCCCCTATATATTGTGTTGGAACCGTGGTAGAAAGGGTTAACTACACGTACCTTCCAACCTTAACCTATATGTAGGACTAATGTATCTAGACTATGATATTATTTCAAGGTTAAAGTTACAGTAATTATGAATGTATAGAACCTTTATTTATAACTATCTGTATGTCTTTATGAAATGTGTCGCATTCCATTCAAGGATTGTGTCTAGTACGGTAGTTGTCTCCTTTTCTTCCAAGGACAGGATGTTTATACTGTATTATTAATCGCTCAGAACTTTTCTCATAATTCCATCTTTAACCCTCTCCCTGCTGGAGGTAACCGGAGATGTCTTAAAGAGCTGTCCCAGTGCCTAATCCAACAGGGAGAGACTAAAGCATTGCTTTCTTATTATACAAATTAACATATTTGAGGGTGCAAGATAGGTCTATCCTACACCAAATTCTTTATGGATAGACTGGAAGTTTCATCTATTTTTTATTAACCAATATATTCCACAATTATGCTTTATTATCAGGCTGGCGATAGCAATCCTCCCTATGCCTGCCATCTACTAATCTAGTCGGCTCAGAAACATCATGTTTCTTGCAACACTTCATTACTGTCAGAATCTCGAATGGTTGCAGTTCGTTAGAACGACCATAAACCATTGTGACCATGGCCACAGATATCTGAAGAAACTATCGCTATGCTACTGCTAGTCTTTTTTTGTATACAGAGTCAGGGCTCACCCTCAATATGCTATGTAATTCCCTTAGTTTTTATTTATATTTATAACATACATAGGCAGAGGTTATTTATTTATATATATATATAATATTTATAGTGTCATAACATTGTGATACAATTCTTTCAATTCTGTTGGATTTAATCCAATTCTCTTTCCAATGATTCTTATTGAACATAGCTGACACTACAAATAGAGTTAGTGGATATTGAGCTTTCAGTATGTTATTCTTCACGTCTTGTCTCAAAGTAATCCGAATATTTCGTCCTCGGTATATCCGAAAGATTTTCTTGATGGTAGGTACACCGCTATCGTTCCGAGGGCTCAGTCTGCCGTACATCCAACAACCACGACCTAAGTATGCAGTTGTACACCGATTTTAGGAGAGCAAATACGAATGTGTGTAATCAGTTTCATAGTATTGTCTAGTGGTGACAAGGACTAAGAGTTTTAGCAGCACGAGATGTCAACATGTCATGAATGTGGGAAATGTACACATTGAGGATAGTTATAATAAAACACTAGTCCTTGTCACAGATGTTGGAAGCGATATTTTCCCAAATTTTAATTATATTTTTTTAATTCATTTTTGTGGAAGCAAATTTGTTCATATTATTTTGTTTTTAAGGTTGTTGTCCTGACAATTTGGTAGAAGCAATTGTAAAAAAATGTAAAATGAAATAATGTTAAGAAATTTGGGATAAAATGCCTCCAACGTTTTAACAGCAGGCATGTTAGACGAGAAGCTGTACTCATGCACGTCATTAGATCACTCCATCAGAAGTTGTCGGTCTCGTAAACATGTTACAGTACAAGCATTCTGGCCGCAGTCTGCATATTTAGATCGGGTCACATGTTGTTTTAGGCAGCTAACCTCGGTAGCGTGTCTGCGGTAGTCTATGCTTATCTCCCCTTAGTGGACTTCCTGTTCTCGTCTATTATCTTGTGGATATGCAAACTACCTGTACCTAATGTGCAATAACCTGTTTTCAACCGGCAGATTAAAATATGTAGTATTCCACAGGCTAAGACGTTTGTTGTGTTGAGTTTATATCAAGAGTTCTCAGTTCACCGTGGATTTAGTGTAAAGACTAAGCAAGACATGGTTCACTCAACCGTGGAAGCTGACTGAGATTCGAGACAAATCAACAATAATTTTCACTAATATCTTTCACTAACATCACTTGTCAGTTTAGGGCAGGAGGAAACCCGCAACATCCATAGCTCTGAATGTTGCAGTAAACCTGTGAGCATTGGCTGGTACTGACAAGACCAATAAAAGTGGTTGGCTGAGTAATAAAAATAATAATGATCCCATATAATGGTGCATTAACTCTACACCACAAAGGGGCACGGTCAAGATTCCTTCACTCGTATAGTGTCTGGTACACTTTGTAAACACATGCCCTGCTTGTACTAGGCCGGATGCTCCACCAGCTGCTTATTATTAAAGAACATGTACACACATAAATATTTACTGAGTTTATTTACACTTTTAAATGACAATAGACTCGAACAACAGTTACAAAGACAATAGTCTTTCAGTAGTTTAAAAGTTGACATTTCTTTTTGAAGACGCCCAAGACTTGTTGCGTACCGTGACACCATTCTGGTGTTGTGACACAGTTCTCGAGTGCGACGCCATTCTGGACATCTCCAGACGTTGATACAGTGTTGAAGGATCTTCATCAAATGAAATATTTTCCTGTGGCATGTATATTCCTTGAAGTGACCAAAGTTCTTACACTTCCGTGAAATTGTCTTTTATGCAGTCACACACAGATTATCTATCCTGATGAAGGTCGCTGACCATCTCCTATCTGACCTTGACCTTTGTTGACATCACTTATACACACCCACTCGCCTTCCAATGATTCTTTCCACAGACTAACCTGCAACATTTGAGGGGAAAATATACATTATCTTTTGGTTAATTATTATTTTTATATGGGGTTAACATCAGCTTTCAAAATTCTTTCACTTCTACCACAGATGAATATATTAATTTTGAGTAAAATAAATCAATTTTTTAGAAATTGAATATCATATTTTTGAGTAAAAGACAAATATTTTGAAATATATATTTCTGAGTAATTCTTTACATTTTTGAGTAAAAGAATTTCAAATTTTCAGAATTGCCCATCACCAAAACCGTTTTTTGCCAATCACATGTTCCCCAAAGACATAGTGGTCTGCAATACATTACCTTGTTGTCTCCCCCTGATACGGCCAGAATATTGCCCGACGTGGACCAGCTCACATGCCACACGACGTCGTTGAATTTGTGCAAAATCTTAGACGTCCATGTGTTGCTGTTGCCATCGTTGGTCCAGATTAAAACTCGACAATCCTGAAAAAGTAGCAAGACATCAATACACAAATAAAGTTATTCCCGTTCGCTTGGATAAAATCTTATACACACGAGATAAATAAAAACATGTATACACCTGGGTATTGTTTCTCGAAGATCTGATATCCACAATGAAACCATAGTACTCAAAGTGCCAGATTGCACTGTACAAGAAGAGATCAATACCAAAACGTTGTAGTCTCGTGAGTGAATATGGACTTTAACGTCGCTGTGGGAATCTTTCACCCATTTGCGACGAGTCTCGAGAAACGATACCCTGGAGATATCACTACAACTAATAAATAATTATCTTAATAAAAGGTGCTCATGAACTGAGACTAAGACACATTTATGAGGACGAGTTCATGTTCAATTTGAGACATTTAGGGTTTCCTACGTTCAACTTCAAACTCGAGAAATACTGCATATTACGTCACATGATATTTCACAGGCTTGTCCAATTTGAAGTGCATGTTAGAACGTGCATGTGAGTAATATCACATGATCAACAAAATTTATGTTATGCAATACACAGGAATTCTCGTACAGTATTTGAATGTGGAAATACAAAAGGCCGAAAATGACAACAAATATAACCTCCTCTGAAGGGTATATATACCTGTGAACATGAGGCGATGATGCTCCTAGGGAGGCCCACGGATGGCGCCCATGCCACGTCCCGCACCCAGTCACTGTGACCCTCCAACTTCTGGTCCTCCACCCACTGGCCGTCCTCCTCTCTAGGACAGAATATCACATGTTATCACATAGCCTGTCCTCTCTACGACAGAATATATCACGGGTTATCACATAGCCTGTCCTCTTTAGGACAAAACATTCTGTGTTACCACATAGCCAAAACATTGTTATCACATAGCATATATTCTAGGACAGAACATCACATGTTATCACATAGCATGTCCTCTCGAACAAAACATCATGTGTTATATACTTCACATGCTATACTTCAGAAAATCGTTGATGGGCAAATTCTATCCATACTGAAGACAAATTACATCAGGGCTGCCTCCAGGACACAATACAATTCTCTACGAAGTGCTACATAGCGCTACAGTAGCCATTCAGCCAACACATGGTAGTACTACGTAGCACTACTTTTATATTTGAGCACGTAGTGTTTGGTAGGAAATAGTTAGAAAACCCCAAAGCATGAAGATTCAGTTACCAACTACATTGTATAAAAGTAGTGTAATGTAATGTAGAGAACGGTATTTTAGAATTACACCAAACATTTTGTACACTTAGACAGCAAATACAGACAATCATAAACATGATACAGACAACCATTGTGGATACTGACCTCCATAACTTGACAAGGTTGTCACAGCCCCCGGACACGAAGCGCTTGACGGATTGTTTGGGGGGGCCCTGCTCAAACAGAGCGTTAGCTGCTGTGGCTGGGGCCCAGCTGACGGCATTGCAGCCAATCTGAGACGAGAACAGGAAACTGTGACCAACAATTCAGGACTACAGGCAGTGAGATTACAAAACTTTCCCAGTACAATTTCATGTTGATGCTTAAATTAATATGGGGATTTCTGAACAAAACTTTGAGTTGAGGATTTGTGAAATGAAATTGTATTTGAAAAGGTTTTGTAATCTTGGGACCTGGGCCGGTATTCATAAAGGGGCTAAGTCAGTTTTTGCTATATATTTGGTCATCAAAAACAGACTTAAGCCCCTTTATGAATATACCGGCCCAGGTCAACAATTTTAGAAATTGATCAACAAGTAAGTTATTGTTTTACGCTGCAGCGGGTACCTTTCATCCATACACAAGTCAATGATCATATTTTATTGGATTAAACATCGATCCAGCCAATTTTTAACAAATAAATATACTAATAATGATAATAGGACACTTATATAGTGCATAATTCCATGCATAATGCATGCTCAAAGCATACAATAGTTTCTCAAAAAAAGTTAATATATGTGACCCAGCACAGCAAATTCAGTCACTTGTCCCCCAAAAAAATAATTGAGTTATTGTTATAATCAATTTCTT
>JAVCKZ010076631.1:0-13141 GCA_034780755.1 Lepetodrilus elevatus
CATAGCGCTCTCTTTGCCGATAGCTAACACATTGCTAAGAGAGTGCTATGGTCCCTTAGCGACTAAGAGAACTTCGAGAAACGATACCCTGGCTAATTCCTGATAGTCAAAATTTAAAGCTGCCATGGATGTGTTTTAACCGAGAACAAAGAATCGAAGACGTCTTCCGGATTTAATATATTTTACAATTATCTTTTTTAAATAGATGGTTCATGTATAACGTAGAAGGATTAACTTTCGCAAATTGCTAGATATGTTGTTCTTTTAAGAAGATACTATTCTTAGTTTATTAAAGGTATTCAACTATATAAACCATGGGTACCATTCAATCAGAATGGTTCTATTCACACATGTGTTTTCTAGCATCTAAGCACAGCAAAACAGACTATTTAATAAGAGTAACACGTAGTGCATTAAATGTACGTAGTGCATATTATAGTCATGAGCCAATCAGATTGATTCTATTCATATAAGCACAGCAAAGGTAACTATTTTATAATTAATGTATATATTACTGACAACTTGGCTATTTGAAAGGTAATATTTATACAGAAATTGATATTTTACAGTAACTACGTAAGAATATTCGTCAAGTCTCCTATACCATTTATTCCATGTAAGGAACATTAGTAAAAGTATCACTGAGTATTAACGAATAGTTAATTATTCTAACAGTACCATGATAGAGTACTTGCAGGTAGCAGATCTAGTGACGGGAAAGAAACACCAAAATTACTTTTCAATACAGGAGATCAGTAGAACATTACTTACCAGAGTTGTCGTTCCAAGTCTCACTTTGTCCCAAGTCCCAGTTTCTCACATTTCCTCCTCCTTTTTATCTACCTGTCTTGAGAGGTTGGATAATTTCTACATGGTCTTGGCAAACCCCTCCTGATAACTTCACCCCAGGGTACCATCATTCGTACCCACCCGCCACTAATTAATCAAGTGTGGATCCCTGAGTTCCACCAATAATCAAACGGCAAACTGTGACTGTGTGGATCCAGGCACGAGAAGTTGAGGTCCTTTGTAATGGCTGTGGACTTTGGCTTGTTCTGAGAATTGTGGAGGCAAACCATGGTCCAATTATCTCTGGCAGTGCTTGAAGACCTGTCCGACTCACGGGTAGGTGCCATGTTGTATGTAACCCATGTGTCGGGTCACCTGAAGGCTGGTTGAGACGCCTCGCCAATTGACTGCCCCCAGGAATCGGGCTAACGTTGGGGTTTGAGAGTGAACGTTCGGGGTGGAGAGATGGCGCGTGCAAGTAATTGTGGATTAAGAAAGCGAGGATCATCTCGAAGCTTTGTCCTCAACGAAGGAAGTGTGCATGTACGGGGATGACCTTTTGAATGTCGCAGTACATATAGCTAGTCTTCAGTGCATGAACTGACCAGGGTATCGTTTCTCGGCTCTCGTATCTACTACAAGGATTCTCGTTGCCATCTCTAACACATGGGGATCGTGCACTTAATTACTTAATTACGAGAGCGCTGTGGTCTCATAGTGGATATGAGAGCTTCTAGAAACAATGTTCTCTGATCATGTCGCTCTCATAAGGTATTAATTATGGTCTGAATTCCTAAGACATTTTGTAGTGGTAAATGGTGTGGCAAGAAGATTTAAGATTTTCTGTACGGGTCGTTGACTGGTACCACTTAAGAGAAATTGAACATTTGTATCATTATATTTGAGTAGTATTTAATGTGGGTTAGCAGTATACATCCATTGTAGTGTCAAACAGTGTATACATGTATGGAAAAATATGAGCATCGTATCAATATATAGTTCATACTATAATATGGTTTTCTTTATGACAAATTGACAATATCCCAACGCCAATGATCATGACTGTGGCTAAACCAATACATTCATGATATGGTGATAACAACACTGTATACGATTACATCAATATACAAGTATACGTTTTATACGTTATCACATAATCGCACATATCCGTTAATTAAGGTTTTATCGATATACGATAAGAACATAAATCATAAGTATGAGACAATGGTTCTTAAAGAATAGTATATATGTCAATGGGGTCTTAATAATCTTCTCAACCGCTGTTCTCTAGTAGATATATCCATACATTCTAGTCTGGTTGGTTTGTATTTAGTGAATATTTTTTTAAGTGACATTATGCTTAAATACTATGTGTTCGTTTCTACGATAATTGTATACGGCATCTAAGTACATATATAAAATATAATTCATCAATAAATATATCTTCTTTATGTCGTTATACGGATGTCAATGCTTGTGCATGACTATTTATGTAACCGTTACGTAATATATAACCATGCGGTCAACTTTCGCATTGTTAAAACTTCAAATTGTTACAACGATCGTGTTATGTGTAATTTTAATTGTTGAATAAAACACAATTATCTTGATTGTGTTACAAATCATGTTTCTGTCTGGTCATCTATGCAAATTCAAATTCAAAGAAAAACCTCTATGTTTATCTCTCTCTCTCTCTCTCTCTCTCTCTCACACACACACACACACACACACACACACACATATACATACATACACACACACACACACACACACACACACACACACACACACACACACGTTTGCACTGAGTACCGAGACCCAATTGTTTATATGACGCTGGACATAAATCGTCAGGTTCTAGGTCACATGGTATAAGATGACAGCAAACACAAGATGGTCCCTATCCAATCAGAGGGCATATCTTAGGCTGACATCGACTAATTGCACTGGCTTTCAACCTATTGACGGCCTGGAATATAACACCTCCCCATCACTTGAAGAGCAAACAAATCGACAGTTGTCAGAAGCTGCAAAATCCTAGAAGAACGTACACTGAAAGAAAAAGGTTGTCAAAGTGACACACAAAAAGTTGTCAACCAAAATCCTAGAAGAACGTATATACCGGTATACTGTAGGCTTACACCGGTTTATTCAATAGTGTCATACAATTATAGCGAACCACAGGACTTTGAATAAGTATATTAAACATATTATAATATATATCTATCTATATAATAGATGGTATAATATGTTATAATTATTCAAAGTCCTGTGAGAGAACAGTGGAAATGGTGGATGGAGGTATTGGCTTTATAGTAGGATTATTAACTAAATTATTAAATCTGCTATATAATATAAGTCCACTTGTTGTACAATAGTATTTTGTTCGCATAAATATGTTATCTTTTATAATGTTTATGGGCATCTATTATATATAAAACATGTAGATATAATATATATGCTAATTATAATAATAATGTGTCAACATGATGCAGTCATTATTTATTAGGAAACTAAAAACAACAACTTACAATCGATTTAACTCTGAAATCTGAACATGCACATATTTGCATTTTATTGAACTCAATGGGGGTAAATGTATTATACAGCATACTTATTAATTAAATTGTTTATATTATACATACTACTTGTCACTGCTTCACTGCATCAGTTAAATACAATGGCAAGCCATGGAAATCAATTATTCATTTACATTTGTGAAATAGATAAATTGTATATATGTATAGACTTACATGTACCTGCAGGAGTGCAATATATCAACATCACATTAATCCTACCTACTTCCGCCTGCGAAGATGCAGGCAGACATTACGACATTCCACTTTTTATAGTTATTTACGGAATGAAAACAAACAAAATAACGCTATACCATTTCTTAGTTTGTAGGCCTACTATGTATATCCTATCCAAAATATATATTTCAGAATAATTTCATACAAAAATAATAATAATAATAATCATGAAACAGAAAGTAAAACAACAAAAACAAAATTAAAAATAAATATGTGAAATGTGGCCCTTTCCAAAGTTTGACCACGGCTGTCCGCAGTGTTACTTTAACAGCATCGTCTTTAATATACTGGCTATACAAATCCTAGGAAGATACCTTTAAATACATGCAGTAATATCAACCAATGACAACGCGTCTTCACTAATCCGGTTGCGCTAACCTCGATCCAGATTTGATTATTGCCCACTTCCGTAAACAGGAACGATTGCGAAATAGGAAAATCCAAAGACACGAATATTGTTCTGTTGCAGATGTGTATGTCTTTCTATTTAATTTATATGCATGTATTATTTGAATTTACAACCGCCTTCATGAACGCTGCTTACTAAGTAATGTCATTGTTGTTTTCTCAAGACGTTTTCAGAGCTTGAGACAGGGGCTTCAGTTTTCGTGCAGACAATTATTCCATTTGGAAAACTGTTTTTAGCTTTGTGACCAAGCAGTGCAGATTTGACATTACCAGATCAGTAACCTAGCAATGGGTTGGAATGGGCAAACAAGAAACTTTAACCTGGATCAGCTATTATCACCGATTATTGGCATTATTGCTTGATCATGCGTAACTGACTCATTACATGAACATTGGAAATAAACAGATAAACAGCTGATAAAGACCGTCTGCATTTCCTAGTCGGTACATGGAGCTAAATACGTATGATCAACGTAGACGTATAGGTTTCTGGACTTAGGAAATTGTATCATTTGTTATTTGTCTTTATAGCTTGAGATTCCTCTACTAGCTTTACCCTGCTGACCTTGGCGGACTGCTGACCATAACAATATACAGGAATATCAAGCTATATTCTTGTTCATGACATTTGTCAATACTTTAACCTTGAGGGGACTCATTCACAGCCCTAGTGTTATATATATACTTACAACATTATTTAACTATTAACATGTACATTAATGGTTGCAGATACTTGAGTGTTGACACTGCAAGATGGGCAGTTCTGGGAAACTGTGTGTTGGTATCCTCATTGGAATAGCTGTTGTAGTTGTTCTCATTATTTCACTGGTGGCCACATCACTCAAGAAGTTAGCTTCCAATGAAGGTGACGTATAATTAACCCTTTATCTTTTATTATTTCATAGTCGACTGATGATAGTCGACTGATGATGTTTGACTATTTACTAGTTGTATACATGACTAGCTACTCTGAACATGATAAATGAACAATTACATTTTATTCACCTTCAGTGGCAAAGTTGCTCACAATTTTGTAGTATTTGTATTTGGTGAATGGAAGTGTAAATTCCAAGTAAGCTACAGGGTATAGCATGGTATAGTTAGTCATATTAAATGTGGCAATGCAGTTGTTATCATTGGTCTGTTAGTACCAACCGGTGCTTGCAGGTTTACTGCAGCATTCAGTGCTATGGATGTTGTAGGTTTCTTCCTGCATTAAAATAACAAGCCGTGATAATTAAAGCACAAGTGAATGCGGTAAATAAAAAATTAAGTTCCATAAACTGACATGTCATGATATAAGTGAAATAATCATGAAAGCAGCTCTAGACCTCAGTTTAAAAAAAAAAAAATTTAAAATGATGTTCCATTGTGTTTCAGTTGGAATTGCTTACGACAAGTTTCAGAAGAAGTTATCAGATTCTGTAAAGCTAGAAGGTTTACACACTGGCCCACCAGGATTCGAGTTCATCGTATTTCCAAATGTCTACACAACGATGTCTTTCTCATCACTATCTGTAAGAAGATTGCTTTGTTTTTAAAATGTTCATCATTATTCTACCAACTACTATAGTTTCAAAGAAATACTATCGTATATGATCAATCTTGGGCTAAATTTGAGAAATAATTACAGTACAAAGTATGTTCACTCGAGGCATTGGCCAGAAATTATGAAACATTTTGAGTACGATTTCATGCTCAAGCTCAAATTCTATACAGGGATTTGTGAACAAAACTGAACATGATATCGTACTCAAACAAGTTTCATAATCTCAGTGACCGGTCAATATTTTAGTGTTTTATTTTCTTTAATACCTCAAAAACCTCAAGCTTTGTTTTGGTCTTCCAGTGTTTGAACCAAGATGGCGTGTCTATCCGACTGAATGTGGCCTACCAGTTCAAAGCCAGAGTGATCAACATGAAGGACATCATTCTGAAGTTCAAGGATTTTGACGGCTATAAGAAGATGCTGAAACATACAGGTAATCGGGGAAAAAATATACGTCATTTTGTTCGCCACTTGAGAGCCCTTGCCGTCATTCCATATACAGTGCTCCCTCGATATAATGCTGAAGTTGGGGTCCAAAACATGCCACCCGCGTTATATCAACGAATATAATTGGTGAAAAAGAAAAAGAAAAAATATTTCTTTAAATGGGTATCCGAATTGTATCCGAATCCGCGGTGCATCGACGGGCGTTATATCGAGGGAGCACTGTACCACGAGGGATGTGTTGACAACTTATAATGATTGCCATAGGCAGTTTGCCCAAATTAAGCGTGTATCCACGTAATTTATGCTGTAAAAACTGAGAAATACGCATAGATCTTAAATCTGGCTGAAAATGCGTAAATAATGATAAAATATGTGGGCTGTTCACGGTCGCGCGTATCGCTTTATTATATATGTTTTTGTATTTTAAATATACCTCATTTTACAGAGAATAAAAAATGATAGATTTAATTGGAGATCACAATTTTAGAATATGTGCTTAGGTATGTTACTCTATTAATATTTCTTTACATCTGACCAGAATCAAATTTCCGATAGTAAATGGGGCCATTTATTACCATTACCAAGACGTTTAGCTATTTGAACTATGTTAAAAGCAACCTACAACTGTTATTAATCTTCACTTAATACTCTCTAAATTATTTTCTGGGAGTACCAGTATCGCAATATTTGAAAATACTCCTTAAATCAAAATCAGGGAGTACCATACTCCCAGGTGGCAGAGTTTATGTGGAGCTCTGCCATGGGTATATACCATGAGTCTGTTTGTAGGCAATGCGGCCCTTCATGAGGCATGCAGCATGTTCAACACCTCCCAGGTACAGGCAGAGAGGGGCGCGTTCCAGGAGACCGTCCGACGAAAACTCCGAGAGAGATACGACAAGCTGAATAGCGACATCACTGACCTCCAGGTAGCCACCAGCAAAACTTGTAGTCGAATTCAGTTACGGTAGTAATATTAATATTTATTACAAGTCGTGATATTAGTGAAAGATTCTAGAATGAGACTCTAAAACCTAATTTAAAAATAATAATAATATTAATTATAGTAATGTCCACATAATGTAATTTATATATTTGTATATTGCACCTTTTCCATTCGCATAGTTATTAATACTATTTTACTTGCTGTGTTGGCGGTATTACAGTTACATGTCTTTGTATGCCACAGGTGAACAACATTGAGAGGCCGTCGGAGTACGAGTCCGCCATTAGGAGCAAGGAGCGAGCCAGAGAAGACATCCAGGTACATATATACAGTAGACCTCGCATATAATGGCCTCGCATAAACCGGACACTCGTCTACAGCGTACTGAATCTGAAGTCGTGGTCCCGTCTAATGCTAATTACAGCATAAATTGTATAACAGACTTTGCATATCATGGACAAAATGAGTATCCCAATGAGTACGTTATATGCAAAGTCAACTGTATATATGCCGTAACATTTTGTCATTAGACTTGTATATAACAAATTTAGTGTTCTACGGTGTTTACAAAGACCAATGGCACATTAGATTGGCATTTCTCAAAGTGTCAATAAAAGTTTAGTTCTGTTTTCCATATTAGGAAGCATATTATTGAAGTGTTGCATTATATAGATGTGTATAATAATAAATATTAGTCATACTTGACGAGTGACGGATGTTGTCGTACTACAGGTGGCATTGCAAGAACGGCCCCGACGACTGACCGAAGCAGAAACTGAGAAAAGGGCGGCAGCTACACAAGCGGAGATTATTCTGGACAAGGCCAGATCCCAGTCACGCATCTTGGAGAATAAGTACGTATTTAGTACACGTCACTTTGCCAGAGTGACCCTATGAGCATATTCAATCACTCGACCAACCCTAGGGTGATTAAATTAGCCAATGACCAAACACTCATGATGATATGAATACCCTCATTTGATAATTTCATCACGCGATGTCACCCTAGAAGTTGGTCGACTGATTGAAACGAATACGCTCTATGTGATTGTGTTTTTCTAGTACTGATCGTGTTGAAAGCAGCTTCAACATTTTTCTTGAAGCTGACGTAAAATCCTTCCTTTACTTTCTTCTCCGATTTTATTTCAAGATAAATCCTCTGCTGCTTCTTGGATCGTCGCAAATGGGTGAAAGATTCCCGCAGCGACGTTAAACTCCATATTCACTCACTCACTGCTTCTTGGACTGCACATATTTAAGCCTATCCATTATTTAGCCCATGGACTAACAAAAGGAATTCTCCACACAATGGAGGACATTTGTGGCATGTTTGAGAAAGGGCATAACACAAAGAATATTTAACTCTAGATTGTGTAACTTTGTACACCAGCCGTCCATTGAGTAAACCTAAAATGTTCCAAATATAGAGCGTTTATGTAAGTTATTGTGAAAGTTATCGACATTTTTGCGGGTGGCAGTTTTTTTGTGGTCACCCTGTATGATGCATGTTCTGTATCTGACAAGACTATTTCCACAGTGCCAAGGCTGAGGCGCAGGCCATCGTGACGCGGTACGAGAAGGAGAGCGAGGCTTATGAGGCCATAATGGACGCCAACGGTCTGGGCTTCACCAAGGAAGGTTTCATCTCGTATCTCGGCGTGCGTGTGATATCGTCTGCCAAGAATCCTGTGTTCATCAGTCTGCAAAGTCCCGCGAAATCCGCCTATCCGTAATCCCACACCTTGAGCATATCTTGCAACTACTTTCCTCTCAACTACTTGTCTATGTTATCAAAGTTGTATCATGTTCATAATTACTATTCTACATTTTAAGCATTAAGCTTAGCCAAAAAACTGATTCTCATTGACTTACTTCTAGATACTGAAAAAGCCTTAGCGGTCATTGGAAATATACACCATTACAGATTATTATATGTCATCAAAATTTTCCATTTTTAATTTAGATATGCCTATTGGTTATTTCCTGGTTTTAAGAATATTGATGTCATATTGACGGCCTCTCAATTAAAAATTATAAAAAAATAATAACCTTGATATTCCTCAAATAATGCAAATGCAATTCATTGGATACACTTGAGATTTTAAATATGTTTCCATATTTCTTTTTATTTCTCACATGCCACCATTTTGGGAGTTTTCATGCTCAATGCACAAATGTCAAACAAATCAAAACATTTTTTATTTTGTTTCCTATCTTTTTTTCTTTCTATTCTATATGCATTGTTTGTATTCAAATTTTTTAGTATGGAATTCTTCATTCTGGATGAAATATCACTGCAGCTATGTTTACGTGATCATTTCATTCATTGATGCCAATTTTTATATCAGCCATGTTGTGGAGACTAGTCTCACGTCATGAATGTGTTCTCGAATTCTACAGCTGGTCCATGTCAAAATAATATGCAATCATACAGCATTACGTATGCTGTATGTATATCTGAACCAGTGTGCTGATGATGCCTACCATTCCATTGTTAATATAACGTATGATGGTATTTTGCTCAATCTTTGTTGATGGTGGTGACACAAGGTGCTGTACTTTAACCTCCTTGCTGCTGTGGGCATATACCCAAAACACACGCATAATGAAACACTTCAACAGGGAGAGGGTTAATGGACATCGTTATGCTTGGAATTTTAGCATGATCCGTCCCGGCTAGTACTTAGGCCAAAATAAATAATACATGCATTTCTGGTAATTTGGACTTTCAAAATGGGTAGGATTCTTAAGGAAAAACATTTACATTTTTGTTGTTATGAAAAACAATGTAGGTAATCTATTTCTAACCGTACCAAAAGGCATACAATAACTTATGATTCTAAGGCAACTGAAACTTCTATCATTTATTGTTGGTGATTTACAGGTACATGTATACAACCACCTTATATGTAATGTAACAGTGGAGTAAGTCAAATGTTGCTCAAAGACGAGGGTCGAAGGCTGACATTGTAAAATTTAATTATATAATTCTTGAAAAAAAGATCTATGGTCAAACCCTTTCTGTTTCAATAGGGTTGATGGTCAAGTTATCAGAAATACATGTGTTATTCAGAAGCACCGTAGATGGAGTATCAGACTTAGGCTCGGCTTTCAAATACCTTGGAGTTTTCTAGGATTTGTTCCTGCCTCATACAGAGGCAAGTCCCTTTACAGCAGGAAATGGGTACCCAGTAGGGTGAGATAATGTGAATGCTAACCTGATAGTAATGAAGGCTGTGGGCTTTATACATGTATTCCTCAGTATGTTGAGATGGTAGAGTGAGTGTACTCTGATCCATTGACTAGGGTAATTATTGATTATGTTGTTCACTTTTTATCATTGTGATATTAGTCAACGAATCTAGAAAGCGACTCTTAAACCCCAATACAAAAAAATCTAACCATACTCTGTGGATTCAAGCACGATATTTAATAATAATCATTAATAATTAATTTTAGTATCATAATTAAGAAATTAAGCATGAATAATATGTGTGTAATCATTGTTATAAGAAATCCTTTGTTTGTAAAATCCTGTTGGATTCTGTTGTAACCGGTTATTAGTCATTAGTCATGTACTTAAAAGTCGTGTGTGGAGTGTGGATTGGACATTTATGTTTTTGTATTGTGTATGGTTTGAATATTTTACATTTGATCTGCACATTTGTATGCACACAGCCTGCCAGTGTTAGTGCTGGGTGATAACTTGATTGTAACACTGTCATACCTCTATATGTTTGTCTTCTATTTCCTGTTGAAGTTCTCCACTGATTTGTCCCATTGCCTATCCATTTCATTGTATTCATTATTATCATCCATCAACTTACAAATGTTACAGAGCATGATATATGTATTATTTCAGAAATATTACCATCTGTCTTTGATCATTCTCAGGTCAAGTCTGTATTTTTTTAACGTACTTTGTCTATATGTAATATTATTTAGTCACTTTACTGTTCAATTTGTAATAGATTTATTCTTATGTACATTGTATTATGTATTTTTGTGATAAATATATTATACAACGAATGTCCTATCTCTGTTTCCTATTCAGCACTCACTGATGTATGCTACAAGACATTTTGAAGTCGAATATAATATCCTGATGTTCTGAAAAAATCCTCCACGTATTTACAAGTGTCTGAGTACCACCTTATTCTCACCTGAATACTCATATAGACGTTTTCAAAATATTGGAGAACATGAAAATATGAGAAAGTCCCGAGAACACAATGTTAATAATTCTTAATCAGTATAATACGACGGTCTCAATACTTCATCTATATACTCGTCGCAAATGGGTGAAATATTCCCGCAGCGACGTTAAACTCCATATTCACTCATTCATCCATATACGAAGATTTCATCACGTCAACAACGACACTTAAAATCGCCCAAAGTGCACAATTACTTTATTCTATATGTGTTCTCTATGCGCCAATTCTATGGCAAACGCTTTTAGTCCGTTGAATGTCTCAGCGGCAATGATGGGTATCTGCGAGCGGTCCACTATGAAGCCATTGTAGCCGCCCGTCGAGTCGTCTGGGGGTAGTTCCACGGTGTAGGAGTACTTCACCCCGCACTGACCCTTGGCGTAGTCGTCAGAACCACCGGCGGCCGGGTCTGCAATACAGGGGACATTAATAGATCTAGACCAGGGTCTGCAATGCAGGGAACATGAATAGATCTAGACCATCATGATATGGCCAGGTTAATTTTGTATTTTGTTTTAAACGTACGAAGACGTCACATTGAAATGACCTACGACAGAGGCACGTTTAAAAAACGTACGAAAATGTCACCGTATGCAATTATTCGTACGTGCAACTTGTAAACAGACTGCTTTAGGCCTATTTATGTCTCACTCATAGCCAACATACTCGTAAATAGATATATACTTATGCATGTAGGCTACATCACCCACCACACTCAAAGACTACGGGTCTGCCTTTCGAGAACGTATAATACTTACATGCAAAGAACATTTAGACCTACATAATGGCGTTATGAATGTCCATAGAATATAACCTATGGAATGTCTCGCTCGTAGACACAATACGTAGATACTAGTATGTATGCATATGCATCAGGAAGAACAATTTCTGGTTTAGGTACAGTAGACCTCGCATATAACAGACTCATTGGGACCGGCTAGTTCTGTCCTTTATATGCGATGTCCGTTATACGCATATGCCGCAATTAGCGTTAGACGGGATCGGGACTTTAGATTCAGTCCGTTATATGCGAGGCCGGTATATGCGAGGTCTACTGTTCTTAGTACTGGTACTTGGTGACTAGTTGCCAGCTGCATGGTTACTTACACAGGTCTCTCCCAGAAGAGCCAATGGTATAGTAACGTCCCATAGCTCTAACGGCAACATGAGCTAGTGATTCCTGGAAATAAGAGTATTATCAATACCATAGTTCCACTCATCAGAATTTGTTCATATGATTTAACAAGCTAATGATTCCTATAAATAAAATGAAATCTCTGTAAGATAGTTTTACTATGGACATTCCTTAGAAACGGGTATGGCCTATTATAGACTCGTCAAGATTCCTTATTATATAGTACGCTGTATGGTAGTAATATAGAGTAATTTAAAAGTAGAGAATTACGCGAAAATATTCTATAGAGTTCCAGTACTGTTCAACCTAACCAACAGACGGTTCATCATGTTTAGTACACATTTTCTAATGGCTTACGATATGTACTTTTAAAACACGTATTACGAAGAAGTATGTAACTAAGCTATAATTGCTATAACTGACGTATAAAGTCCGATATACTGACCAAGTCTCGCCAGTCGTGGGCCACTGCGTGTCGACTGTAACCAAATGGATACAGGAAGTACTGTCCATAGGAATGGTAGGTGAGGTAGGCCTTGATGTTACTGCCGTGCCGCCTCATGAAGGCGCCGAGGTGTGCGGCCTCGGGGGCGGAGAAGCCACGAGAACCGGCGTACAAGTTGTCGCAGGGGTTGGTACTGCCTCCAGAATCTGAAGTAAAGGTGTATGTTTAGTAAATATATCTGGAAGAGATTCTGCACCACATGACGTCTCTGATTAACAGTCTTCTTACCGTGGCCCATCCTCGAAACACAGACCATTGTGACCACACCTAACCTCCGTCAACGTATTATGACCACACCTAACCTCCGTCAACGTATTATGACCACACCTAACCTC
>JAVCKZ010076642.1:0-13141 GCA_034780755.1 Lepetodrilus elevatus
TCTCTCTCTCTCTCTCTCTCTCTCTCTCTCTCTCTCTCTCTCTCTCTCTCTCTCTCTCTCTCTCTCTCTCTCCTGTGCACATATAAGTATGTCTCCGAGATACAAAATAACATTTCGCATACCAGAATCTACCCAGCATTTAATTGGCCCTAAGGTACATATTTGCAGAGCTTGTCACCCAGTTAACCCTACAGAGAGGTGTGCCCAGTGACAGATCAACATCAAGGCTAAATCTCTGACTCACAACCGAGTCCAAGTGTAAACTAGTCTCGTACTCCTCACTCTCTGCCATCCCCAGTCCCCCACTACGTGTTCCACAACAACATTACTATCCATATTTAATAGCTGGGTGAAAATCATGAATAAATAACGTCAGTAACAAAATTGGACGAGAAAGTTCAGGAAGAAATATTTACAGATTGCTCAAATATTCCGAATATGTTGACAGAGGCAGAGAGAGAGAAAGCTAGATTGAGAGAAAGAGAGCTAGATTGAGAGATGGATGGCTTAAAAGCAAAACCACACCGCTGAAAAATGTATCTGCCCTGACATCCAGGTGTGCGCGTATTATTAGTATGAAGGTGTGTTACTTACAGATGCAAATACGGGCGCTGTCAACAGCATCTTGCGACAGGGGCTACGATATCCACATGAGAATGTATTGACGAGAAACTATCTGTCCCGCGATGAGAATGTAACGTCCTCCGGTGTTTTCGCTACCTGAGCAAAAAGTAGGTCAGCTGCCACTGGGAATGCAATTGACACAGGTCTAGTTAGTGAGGATATCCGTCCAGTTCCGTGGAGAGAGACGGTGTCGGGATGAGTCGACTTGGTCGGCGAGCTGAAGCCAGTCCGGAGTGCTGATGAAGCTCACTGTCCGACGACAACGACAGGTATTGATGAGGCTGGGGACGTGAGAGTGGCTGAGTTACTTGACCCGACTTCTGTCCCTGACATAACAGTCCCGCTGACTGGATGGAGGAGTCCGGCAAGCATCAATACCAGATATACACACCGCAGCCTGGCCTAGAGTTCAGGGGTCGGCTGCTGTCCAAGAACCGCAGGGGGGGTGGCAGGCTTACCTTGCTATCCCACGACACAATGCTGGGACTTGGTCAGGCTGAGGTTGGGAGGGAGGACACACTCGGCAAATACCAGTGTGATTTAGGAGCCAGTGGAACGTGACCGCTCTCGACTAGAACAATCTATTGTCTCCTCTTCCTCTGGCTACGGTGTATAACGTAATAACCCCGTCGTCTATTTCCAACCAAGGCAATTTATCGAGCAGTCGACCATGACTTTGGGTGTCTATAGAACGCATGTATTAATTTTGCGCTGTTTTGTATTGGGCACTGACCTTGGGCCATTGGATAATAAACATATCATAAATAATAGCAGGTGGAATGTTTCTTTCTTACTACGGCTGGAAGGATGTGTTTTGGAACAATTACGTAGGAATTATTGGCCGGTGCTGGTATATAACGGAACAACGACATCGTGCTGCAGACAATGCATCTGGGTTATGTCGCATGAATGTTATTAAAATATATTTTTCATTTTAGAATTATCCTTTGCCTTTTATCAAGCACCTTGCCAAGACAGACACATATTGTCTTGTTATGAATAACGAATGCTTATTGCTAACAGACCTTCTTTATGCCATTTTGTGAAAATATTCCACTAGGTTTTCAAAGAAGAGTTCAATCTGATAAACCAAACATAAACCTTCTGATAGATTTCTTTGTTTTGTTTGTACTGTAATTTACAGTTGCATTCAATATTACTTCTATTCACTCATATGACGGCGGGGTTTTACAGGAAACCTGCAAGCACTGGTTGGTACTAACAAATAACTACAGAAATAGATTGATTAATGAAGTATGAAGGTAGACCAAATTTTACCGTATTCAAATAATAGATGTTAATTAAACATAATTTTATCCAACACTGCCAAAGGCCTTCAACACAAATACAATTACGTCATAATCACTGTTTACACATCATCATGAATAATCAATGTTACTACAATGCGTTGCATGATAAATGTGGTTTAAATTTTAACGGTGAGTGAGCGAGTGAATATATATGGAGTTTAACGTTGCTGCGGGAATATTTCACCCATTTGCGAGGATAATTTTAACGGAAATAACTAAGTTCGACTTCTGGAAATATAACGAGATCTGGCCTTAGTTCCACAGGATGATAATAGTCTAATTCCATGTTAACGTATCGGAGTGTCACTCTTAAAACCTCGAAATATCAAATAGTATTACAACATACGCGTGGGGAGATTGAGTGCAATCATATACAGTTGTTGTGATTGGTTGGCTGAATTAATTAACAAATGTCTTTTCATTGGTTGCTAGTGAATATTGGAATTACTTTGAAATTGAATTCCATTGCAGCATGTGACAATTGTAACATCTGATCAACATTTTAATAATACTCTGAATAACTTCATCAGCTGTTCATTTAATGTTTTGTCTTCTGCATTATTCGTCTTTCGCTACCTATTGATTACAAACACCATATCAATATCTATATCACTCTAGTTATCATTGGGGCTGTAGACATGAATAGTGAATGCACAATAATTAGTGAATGTGATTTTGTGTGTTCTTTGTCTCCATATGTAATGTGCTTGCAGAAGAATACTTTTGACATGTGTAAATCACTTTTTTTATTACAGGCATATTAATTTCTGGACTTCAGGAACTATTTAATTTCACCCAGAAAAGATCATTTGTAATCCTTCATAACTTGCGAGTTGTTAGCGACCAGTTATCGCCAAAAAAAATAATATATATTTTCCTGGATATTTTTCTTAAATACAACCCATCAACTTCCATAAATACTTTCTTTAGTTGTCTATGTAATAATTGTATAGCCATAAGGTGATCTTATGATATATTCAAACTATCTTAACAGCTTTGATTATAAGCAACAGAAGAAAATAATAAGGTGAAATTTGGTCTTTTATGCAACTGACATTAACTATTAATTGTCACTCATAAAAACAATTGGTGATGACATTGAGAAACTATTTTACAGTGTACCCATTCATCAAGAATTAATTTCAAGCACCTTGCGCAAGACCTTAATAGCAGAGCCTATCATATCACTCGGCTAACCTACAGGACTCCTCTTGGCAAACTACATCTGTCATGTGATTGTCATGTGACACCCTAGCTCGATTATTATTAATATTTCTAATAACCGATTAGATTAGTGCACACCTTGATTAGATAATTGTATATATATTTTAGTAAACTATATATATGCAAGAAGTTATTGAAATATAATTAATATAAATTACCCTATTTCCTGTATATGTTTGATACAATACTAAGACAATCATGACTATATAATGGTTAATAATTACATACAATTATTTTGAACTTATTTATTAACTGTAATTTATCACTCTCAAATGATAAAGTGTCATTGTTTACTAAGGAGAGTAAAATAGGTCCTCCGCGCATCGCTATGAGTGATGTGGCCGCCGCCGCCGCCGACTAATCACCATTATCCCCCGGAATCTCTGTAAGATTACTACTCCTGCAAGTGCCAAGGGTATTACTGAAACAAAGTGGAAGTAGTCCTGCGGTGAGCCGATCGCCTATCATGTATGCAGAGTTATCTCCCTTTGATTACAGAAATAATACACACTAAGGCACTATTAGCATCCATCTTTTAGGGCTGCTGAAACCAGCTGATTTACATGTGCAGATTTCGACATGAGAGACTTCCGCCCGTTCTTGTTTTTAATGTTGTCAGCACCAAATGAGATATTTTATTTTTCCTGTAAATGTTAAATAATTTTGTTTATATGCAGTCAAAATGCACACACACACACACACAAACATGCACACACACACACAGATTCATGAGTTATTTGTTGGATATTTATATACAGTAATACTAAAGCTACTTATTTCAGGACAGCTAAGATCATGAAGATTATTCTAAATTAGGTTTTCTGAAATTAAACTTTCTATGACAGTATCAATATTATTTTTGAATTAAGTGTTTTTCATTGCAGGGGGATATAGGAATTAAAATATCGGCTAAGGCGAAAACATTTTATCAAAAACCTTCCAAATAAAATTAATATTTGTGCACGTCCTTCCAAATTAACCTTAAATTGTTTAAAGATATTGCTCCATATTTGTTTTAGCAAAGGCAAACAAGCTAGCGATATTTACAATAGGACAGAAGGAGGTATAAATAACATGGCTGTCAAATTAGTGGAGGGCATATATACATATACTGGTACAGTACATGACTCTGGCGGGGAGAGAAAGTGGCCGAGTTTGCTTGTAAGCAGAGACAAATGTAACTCTTCGGGCCCATTATATCTGTTCACTGGACTGTGACGGCTATCAATCCACTTGATGGCTAGTGTGTAGCCAAGCAATGTATTACCACATTAGGCAGGTCAAGATGGACATACATGTCATGTAAGCTCCCCCTCCAGGCGCGTAAACAAATGACGTAACAACTTGGCTGAAAATATCCCGCAAAAACAAAATTAATAATAAATATTGTGAAAATACAGTCATTGATAATAATTATGGTAATTTAAGTAAATCTTGCATAAAGCAGATACATCTGTGAGTGAATGACTTGTGGTTTTATGGTTTTCCCTAAAATCTCAGTGATCGCGAATGAGTGATGATCTAGTTATGGTGCAATGAATTAAGACCCCTTGAAATGTCTGTCAAGCATTGTACCATGTCAGCCATGTAACATAGCGACCGCGAATGTTGCAATGTAGTATTTCTACTAATTGTTTAATGCATACACAATATTATTTCGTTCTACCAACAAGTTATTATTTATTTTGTTCCAACACAATATTATATAATTCCATATTCATAAATAATATTTTGGTTTCACTTACACATCTGTTGACATGAAAAATATCTTCTGACTATTTGCTATCAAGAGATTTCCAATGTACCAACTTGCATTTATTTTTTTACTTCAAATGATGTCAGTATTTTACTGATGAAAGTAATATTATTTGATAGTTTTGATGATTTTATACAGTTCTACAATAAATATCGATAGAATCAGAAATACTTAGAACTACTAATTCCCAGAATGAGTGAGTGAATATGGAGTTTAACATGGCTGCGGGAATCTTTCACCCATTTGCGACGAATAATTCCCATAAGCAGTCTTGAGTACATATTAAAGAAATAGTCTACATATCATTATATGGAATAAAATAATAACGATGTTACTGTAATTTTGATGGCATAAAATCAGATTGTTAGAAAGAAGTAATAATTCAAATGGATGAAATATTACTACCGTTATTCATAATTACGGTGAGAAAATATATATAACATAATCATAAACTAAATGTTATACTTGTCATTCTCATATTATGTGAAGTAATGTTGATGGAACAAAATGATATTGAAATAAAATAGCAAATGAACAAACTGTTTTAATTAAGGAATGAATTTTGAGTCATTCATTGTGCAATGAAGCTAATCGGTCACGAGACCAAATTCTATGAGGTGCGAAGCAGGTCATGGTAAATTTGGTCTCATGACCCATTAGCTTCACGGCACAATCAATGCTAATGACTCAACATTTATTCCTTATAACATGTATAATGACAGTTACTAAAAACAGCAGACAACAAGTTTGGATAACGAGAAATTAACATTATTATAAGAACAACATCATTGCAATTAACTATCCAGTAACTAAGTGACGCTATATACGATGCCTGAAGAACAATCATAGAACGACAGAAGAACAATCAATGATTGTCATGAATGCTAATGACTGACATTCATGGTGTTATGAACGATATTGACTTCTATGACTTTCATCGAAGGACAAGGCAATGATACTGTTTATAATAATAATATTTTGTGTTATAAAACAAAACAAATATTTATATATATTATAGGTTGAATGTCCCATGAATCCTGTGAAACATGTAAATGTTTTGTCTACTACATAACGGTGCATGTATTGGCCAATATTGGACAACAATTTGTGCCTATGTTAGTAAAACAGTGTGGGAATGACTTTCATCTCAAATATGGAATATAAGTTTTTCTAAGATCAAACTACCCGGTCTGAAATAAATTTGAAATTAGCTGTTCTTTACAGCCTAGAATATTGTTTTAATTAATGCTGCTGAATGACAGTAGCTTAGACATTCTTATCGCTTCAGGAAATCCTGGATCGTATTGAGTGATATGGATTTAACACAATTAGCCATTTTACAGCCTCTTCTTTCACTATAGAATCCATCTGATAGAACAATGTGAAGTTTGTCATTGATATTGGCATTCTCAAATTCTAGAGAACATCTTGAATACAAGGTCATAAGGGAAATATGAAATCATGCATATTTTATTTCCATGGATTGAATATTTCTTATTTCAGGCCTACCAAAGAAAACTGACAGCAAGATAAAAAAAGCCATGTCTACATTCTACATACTGTAGAATTCTGTAGTCACTGAACATGTAAGTTTTGCATAATTCAACATAGATATAGCATCTATAGCTTTGTAAAACAAAGAATCATACACATGTCAGAATGAAGTTTTAAACTACATTGTCAGTAGCTATCTATAATCTAGTATCTAGTACTATCTACAGAGTTTATGTAAAATAGTCTACATATAACTGCTTTATGTTTATTTCCTTTGGTCATGTTGGTAGGTCTTTATTGGTGACATTCAATAAAATACAAAATATTAAAAAATAAGTAGTTTATTATTATTTTTAGAAGAAAATTCAGAAAATGTTTTTAAAAGTTACCATAGTTTCATAATAACTTTGACCCTGTTAACCTTCTCCCTGCTGAATAAAATCAAAGTGTTCTATTTCTTCATGTAATTGGGCAAGTTAACTTGCCTTCAGCAGGGAGAGGGTTAAGCCTGACTAATTGCAATAGGAAACAATAATTCAGAAATGGAATTTAAAAAACCATCCTACCTGCTCGTTTGACATCAACAAATAATTCCGTTTGTTCAGTTGATAAGAATAGAAAATCAACAAAGATGACTTCTCGCTCGTACTTATAACAATGCCTTGCAGTGCGTGCAAAATATTAGGATAATTAAGTGTGTTAAATTAGTTGGCACTGCGAGATCAGTTCGATATTAAGTTACACATCACTCATGGTAAGTTTGGACATATTAGGGCAGTTAATTATGAGTTTTGGCCTCAGTGATTACACAGGATATGGGCAGGCATGGTACTAGTGTTCAGGAAGTCAGGATTTATTTTCAAGTGTAAACTTTCCCCCGTGACTGGCACTGACAAAGTAGTCGGCTGATCTTTAACATTATTAAAAGTTTAGATGACAAAGCTAAATGCAAGTTAAAACCATGTTTATTATCTAGGCCAATTCTACCACTGCAATACTATCACGATAGTTGAAACACTATTGCGATAGCTGAGCTACTATTGCGATAATTTCATTTTTTTTAAATAAGAGTCTTTTATATTATGACCATATTGTATTATAGAAATATGTATGTTACATATATTTAGATTTACAAATCTGAAAATGGTTCGGACTCCAAACAGAATTTAAAACTATTTTGGTCTTAGTGTTTACAAATGTGGTGGCACATGGTCCCGTGCATTGCATGGTCGACCGCTCAGGTTGAAGTGAAGCACGATGTCTAGAATTTGTTTCTGCCCCACATCTGAATCACAGGATGAAAAACCTGTGGTGTCACCTTAGGCAAGTGACTTAATTCGAACATGCCTCTTTTATCTGTTCACCCAGCAGAGAATGGGTACCCGGAAGGATGAGATGGACATGTGAATGATAACCTTGTAGTACCTTGTCATGATTTATCGATAGTTCGATCTATCGTTACACCCCTAGTAAATATACATCCAAAAGGTCTCCTGGCCCTCAATTTATTTTGATGAGTATAGAAAGAAGCACCTTTTACTTTATATATAGCTCCAGAGTCGTGACCGTGGATAACACGTGCAGCACAGTGGACTAGCCAGCAATCATACACAGTACATATATAATGCAGAACACGAGGTGCAGACCCGATAGTGATACCTGATAACCAGCCAAATAGTGAACATAGTCAACTAAACATTAAAGCAGAGGCAACGAGTTGTACCACCTCCACCTGAACCGTGGGGCCATCACAAACATAGCAAATTAACTATGCCTCAATATGAATCACCTTTCATCTGGAATAGCGCAATAAGCTATCAACATTTTATAAACTGGTTACCATGCTATCCCGTTCCTCTTACACACTTTCTCCCTGGTCGTAAATATTTTATTCCGTTGATTGTTTAGGACATGTTGATAGTTGCTAAGCATAGGGATGTCTGACCAAGAGGTTCAGCATTCCAGTCCAGGGGGTCTGTTCCACAGAAGTAGCATCATGGTGGTGCAAGTGCTGGAAGACAGTCCATAATCCCCTCGGACATAATACCCTCAAGACAAAATCCCCTCACATGAAGAACATAATTATTATATGTTTTTAATTGAAAACAAATATAAAAACAAATAAACAAGCCAAACGTAATACTGTATGTAAATTTGAACAGTTGAACTCATCGGTCTTACCATTACCTCACAGCAACAGACCTACTAGTACTAGTCTATTACTACTACGTATGGAGGTCATTTTACTATGTCTCATTTTACTATGTGTTGTTTGTCTTCAAATATATCTTTAAGATGTCACTCTTATGATTATGTTCTTCATGCGAGATGATTATATGTCCTGAGGGGACAAAATATCTTTGAATTAACTGTATGTTAAAATATTTGTTATATGGTATTTGTTTTTCAATTTAAAACATTATGTTCTTCATGTGAGCCTAGGGGATTATGTCCTATACTTATAGCCTACTATACTCTCGTAGTCCTACAATAGTTCCGTGGAACAAGACCGTGGGATATGTAAATGTAAAGTGTACATGATGGTGAGCTTTGTAAAAATAAAAATAATAAGTTCTTAAATTAAAAATGCATACTATTACAGATCGTTGACCTATCATAGCAAGGTTTTAACTTTTACCTGAAAATATACACATATTGTGCTCGCAGGTTTACCGCAACATTCAGCGCTACAGATGTTGCAGGTTTCTGCCTGCCCTAAGCTAACAAGTCGTGATATTAGTGAAAGAATTCAGGATTCGTTACTTATTCATTGTGACCTGCATAGATTAATTAGATATCAAAATGAGGCTAACAACGCATCACTAAAGGTCACTGGTCGATTTAACACTGATTAGTCCAGCAAAGAATTTGCGATAACAATGAGATCTACATGCCAATCAGGTACAGGCCAATCACATACGATATACGATGTACGATGTATTTATTGTTTTAGACCAGTTCTTAGCTACAACTTCAAAGTATATCCACTTACTGGGTAGAATACAAAATGTTTGTACATTTCAATTACCGTACCAGTAACCCACAATCAGTTTTTTTTGTTCTGTTCATTTTGTGTTTAGACTAAAGTTAGAGCATTAAAACGTGGCTACATTATAAAATGAAAAATAGACTAGTATCATGATTATTATTATTATAAATACACGTACCGGTAGGTGTGTGAGATACAATTATAATGACACGAGTGAGAGACAGACTAATTAATATAATTATTTAGCAAAATTAAATCAGTTGGTAGATAAATCAAATTTACTATTAAATATGATACAAATAATATCATAAATTACATGTACTGGTGGTACATATCAAATGAAGTAGAATTTGGAGTTTTCAAATACAAGCAGAATAACCAGGTATTGATTATCGATATAAAAAAACAAGTTATTGATACCTATGAACTGATTTATATATTTACCTGTAACAAACTCCCCAAAGCAAGCAGCAGATCATCTGTGAGCAGGATAAAGACAGTGTCGGATTGTTAGGGGTCTAGTATTTTCCTATATTTCTATCCCATACATGATGTCAATGCATTTCATGCCAACCTATAGCAACCTTTGATCTCTTGCAAATATGTTCTTGCCACTATGAATTCTGAATTGTGATTGTTAGGCAGGTAGCTAGTAGTATTTTAATGCAGATTCGCCAGTACTGGAACTGTATACCGGTATGTGTTGTTTAAAAAATAAAGTTAGCTTTTTTAATTGATATGGAAGTATCTGTGTATAGGCAGTTATGCGCCTAGTTGTAGTAGTGAGTCTTGTGTCAATTCATAGCTATTTAAAAACGAGTTAATTCAATTATAATAATGTCTAGAGAAATAAAAATTAGATAAATATAAATTAAAAAATAACCTAAAAATAAAACACTATATATAATAAATCTAGTATTGTTCAACTCTTCTAGGATACTGGATACTTGAGTGCTATTAACCATCTCCTTGCTGGCTTAAGTACAGGCACTGCTCTTTAGTGCATTTCCGGTTGCCTTCAGCATGAAGAGGGTTAATAGTGTTTAGAGTTAGAACAATGATATCTGGGCCACTTCGGTTATAACTCGAGCAACGCCAGAAAACAGGATGAAAATAGGCCTTTTGATGCAACTGGCAGGACTTATTATTGCTCCCATAAAACAGGACGAGGTGCGTAATCTTCCAGCGAAATCATTTAATTTTAATTTGGTATTTACTCATTAAAAAGCATACCTAATGCATGCCTGGATGTAACAAGTTTAATCACCTATTTCTATTATAAAAACACACTTGTTTGTTTTGCCTAATGATGTATTTTTGGACATTTTGCTGTGCCATAACTACATGAAAGGACATTATGGCTGATGAACAGATATAAACAAGCGACTTATTGTTTAGTCACGTGATCAACCTCCCGATATGTCATTTTAATCTGAGTCATAATACACAGGGATAGAAACTTACTATTAAAACTTATTAGTCTGAATATGGTAATCATAGAAATAACAAAATTTGTTTACACACAAACAAAAAAATCCTACTAGCCCTTACATTCAATTCCTACTAGCCCTTAGGTTGTCACCTTTGGGTGAAAGATTCCCGCTGTAACGTAAAACAATAATTCACTCACTCACTCGGGATAGCTTTAGCATTTGGAGAAATGTCCCGGGCTAGTGTTAATTTCCATCCCTGATACATAATCCACGAAGTATTCAATAACATGATATCAGTACAGCTGATGTAGGGAGGTGACAGATTTCTTCACAAATATTTGGCAAACAAATGTCCAAAGCAACAGATTGCAAAGAGGTTTCCATTGAACCAGGCTTAAAGCAAAATTAAGACTCCATGTGAAATGTACCACTGCCAAGAATGACAAGAAATTATATTCTGCCAAAAGACCATTGAAGTTTGAAGACAACTTGAAGTTGAATAGAAATTTATCCTGCAAGGAAGTGAATAAGAAATCGAGGACAATTTGATCTGATGTATACTAGTTTTTCAACCTGCATGTCGTTGTTGTTCACAATATATATCTATCGCTACCACAATGTAATATCTCCCCGTACGGCGCCTTTTGAGTGAGGCGGGAGGGGGGTGAGATTGTAAACACACACATAAGCAGCTGCTTCTTTTGTAAGACGCAAACCGCGGGATTCAAATGTACATTATTTGTGCCTGTTTGTAGTTGTTGTTTTGCCGAAAACGAAGCGTGACAGTTGATAAATTGCAGAGGAAAGACTTGTCCGTATCTACATATATGACCCCCTATCTAAACAGACCCCATCCTATCCCCCACCCCCCGGGATGGCTCAACACGCTTACCTCGCCGTTCGTTCTATTTTCTTTGTTCTCTTCGCTTGTTTCTTTCTTTCCGTTCATGTGAATCATTGTCTGGGTTCCAGAATTTTCTTTCTGTAAAAGAAAATCCTTTGCTGGGTCTCTTGCAAATAATTTCAGAAGTTTTTCGTCAATTTGAACCGTTGGTCCATTCACCGAAACTTGAGTTATGGTCTCCGCCATGTTGAATATCGGAAAATCACGCCTCCTCCTTGTCACTCTTCACTGCAGCTGGTAGCGATAGTGTCGCTCAGTCATCAAAATAAGCACGATCCTCAACAGCTTAAAATCACTCACAACTTGAAACGCGCATGAGTTTCCGCAAACCTGCTTCCGCTGTCGTTATCAATAGTATATTCCTTGTCGTGGGTCTTCAGCAAATTCATTTATCTCGTAATGTCAAGATGAAACAATATACCCGGATGCGAATTAACACCAGCAAGAGGAAAAGCTTGGTGATGTTTTGTTTCCCCCAAACGCAGCGTCCGAACACCTGCCTGTTATTGAATATCGTTCATTGGTCCGTTCAGGAATCGATCTATGTCATTCCAACCGTTCATTTGCAAAGAAAGCATGGGGTAATGAAATTAAAGATTAAGTATCATGCGACGAAATGGACTATTCCGGGTAAGATGCAATCAACATATGGGGAGCGTTGTGATTGCGCCAGTTATAAGAACAGGTGAAAATGATATCGATTTATCAGGTGCCACGGCTGTGTCGCGAATAGATTCTGATATCGGTGTCCACTTCAGTATGACCTTCAAAAGTTAGGCCCTGCTGAAATGCTCGGACGTAGGCCTATAAGGACCTCAAGATCATGATCATAAGTAGGGACCCCGATTATTGTAAGTTTACAACCTTGACGCTGCATGGTCGTTAGTTACAGTTGCTGTCGTTATGGATATGCCACATGTGTGACAAACCCGTGTTGCTTTCAGTTGTTTAACTTCGTCATTTGGTGGACGACAGCTATCACTGTGATTCAACTATTCCGAGCCTTTCCATGATCTACCGGTTCATCGTCATGACAAGGTCTACACTTTTACCATGCATGTCATCTGAGATTATTTCAAATGGTTCTGTTATAGCCTACTTTTAATAGGGTCTTACACTTTAATCTGGCTATATAACAGTGTGAGAACTCATGAATAACTGAGAGAGAGTTGGGGATGATTCAGATGGACACACTCGTATACATTGCATGTAGGCTACATATACAGTGTGATATATTAACAAGAGAGGGTAGGCCCTATACGAAAGACGTCAGGGCCAATTAAATGACTTAGCAAAGTCCGGACCATGCAATCGCGGAAAGTAGGTGCACATTTAGATATATAATTATTATTTTTACTTAGACAATCGGTCTTTGCCAAAGTGCATTAGCTTAGACCGAGTGAATTT
>JAVCKZ010076653.1:0-13141 GCA_034780755.1 Lepetodrilus elevatus
TCCAATTATATTTGTTGATATAACGCGGGTATTATAACGCGGGTGGCATGTCATGGACCCCAACTTCAGCATTATATTGAGGGAGCACTGTACTTTATTTGATTACAATAATATGAAATGGATGAGTCACGTTTCTGTCTGTGTTTGTATACATGGTAAATATTGTAAATTATCAAAATAACATCAACATAATTTTATGAATTTTTACATTCAAGGGTATTTAAGTTTACCATAGTTACCATGGCAACTGTCTATTGCAATATATATATATACATTCAAATTACCATGACAACAACAACTTTGTGATATGTAGACTTTCATCAGTGTAGGATTACTTATTGGCAGCATATTCATATATTATCTATTTCTGACATTTCCTGTACTTAAATAAAATATATTTCACATATAGAGAATATTTTGTTCTAATTCCACAGTGGCAAATTGCCATCAGAGAATTCAATGCTTTGAATTTTAACATTATGCTGTGCCAATAGTAATCAAGACCTGATGAACGTTGTTTTGACCTTTATTTACATAGCAATCGATATACATAGCATTCAGTGCCCAAATAATTGTTTTAAATATCATAATTAAATTATTTAAAAAATTATTACACTAACAATTACTAACATAATTTTGAAATTCAAAGCATTGGTGTAAATTACTAACACAGAGAAAACAAGATGACGGAATGTCAGTGGAACATTCATGGAATATAATATATCCATGTCGGCCTGACATGAGACGCCATCATGATGGTGCTTGGCAGGGTCTGCTCTACAACATAGTACTGGTAGAGCTGTCTACAACACTGTTAGAGCTCTCATTAACACTGGTAGAGCTGTCTACAATGCTAGTAGAGCTCTCTACAACACTGGTAGAGCTCTCTATGATAGAGCTGTCTACAACACTGGTGCATGTCTCTACAACACTGGTAGAGCTCTCTACAACACTGGTACAACTCTCTACAACACTGGTACAGCTCTCTAGGGTAGAGCTGTTTATAACACTAGTACAGCTCTCTACAACACTGGTAGAACTGTCTACAACACTTAATTTCCGGTTAGCCAATTGATACTAGGCAACCCATCTACACTAGAGATGATCAGTGGATTCAGAAAGCCTACGGATACCATACGTATTGACAGTTAGCATTGAATATTTCTTATCTAATTGTCAAGTATAAGCAGTAACATAACATCATATATAACCTGTATTTTCTATCAAAATATTGGTTCTATATCCTAATTTTATTCAGTTGCCATCTTTGATTAATTTATATATTTACTCACAATTAACGAAAATGGTTCATGTTCGTATTCGAGTTTGGGGAAAAAAATAATTCACCCATTAATTTAGGTATTCAAACTATTAGAGGGTTCAAATTATTAGAGTAATTATCATACACCATAGTCAAATAGCTACATATCAGAAAGACAATGGTTACATGCAGATCAAGCTTGGGCCTTGCAGTCCAGCAGAAAAACTTTAAAACAGATTATTTTTTTACTTCAACAAATACCCGGTACACACCAATAGATCTCGTATTCAGTTCTAAGCAGTGCACAGTATATATGAACACACTAACTGACAGAGCGAACACACACATTAGGAATGATTTACTGTATTCTTCTCCCCCGAAGTAGACGTTATTCCCCTTTCCCGGGCAGACAACGAGAGGATCATAGCTATGGGTGAAGCATGTTACCGAGAAGGCCTGGCTCTGTGTGTATTTCTCATGTGTTTATCAAGCTCTATAGATACCATTGTGTCCGAGTGCTGTGACCCACAAATAAATCAACGTATTGCATGCACTAAGCAATACATTATTTTGAATGACAGGGAAATCACAAAAGCTTCTTTGACTTTTTGCGGCAATGTTTATTTGGGTTGCTATTGGCTATGCAATCCTATTCACATATGTTTATCCTACTAGAGATATATGTGGATTGTATTCATGTTTTAATGCAACTAGGATTAATCTTCTGGGTTTTTTATGACATCAAATCTAGAACAGAAATTCTTTTTTAGAAAACTTGCACCTACCCGGTAATAGTGCATTTAAACAATTTTTTAAAATTTAAATGAAAAGAAAATTACAGAACTTGAAATTCATACACTAATAGAGAAATGGTACACATTTACAGATCATTTTATCTATTCTATTTCAAAGTTTAAAAAAATCACACATACACTTTGGTCTGGGGTAAAACTTATATTGTATCATAGTTCAACAGGGCTGTTTTTTATATGATTGTTTAAGTATGCCTTTATTTCAAATGTTCATATACATGCAATATATGGATGACCTCCAGAATTTCACATAATCTTGGCCTCAAATGTCCTTTCTCCAGGTGATCTCTGTGATTCAATAACCTTGACCCATGAAACACAATCAACGCATGTACAGAATTTCCCATAATCTTGACCTCAAATGTCCTTTGACTCCAGATGACCTTGGCCTCAAATGTCCTTTGACTCCAGATGACCTCCATAACTCAATAACCTTGACCTCTGAAACACAATCAATACATGGACAGAATTTCCAATAATCTTGGCCTCAAATGTCCTTTGACTCCAGATGACCTTGGCCTCAAATGTCCTTTGAAATCAGATGACCTCCATAACTCCATAACCTTGACCCCTGAAACACAATCAATGCATATACATAATTTCCCATAATCTTGACCTCAAATGTCCTTTGACTCCAGATGACCTTGGCCTCAAATATCCTTTGACTCCAGATGAACTCCATAACTCCATAGCCTTGACCTCTGACACACAATCAACGCATGTATTTTCAGACGAACTCGAGCGCGAGATCCGTCGCCTCCAACAGGAACACCTCCACAAGATGCACGAGCTCCAGCGCGAGATGGAACGGCTGCGGTACGAGCACCACTGGTGGCATCAGAACCAGCACCACGAGTGCCAGGTCACCGAGAACCCCACCAAGGTCATCATCGCCCAGATTCCTCCGGCGCAGGCCCCGCCCCCTCAGATCATCCAGCAGGCAGCTCCGCCCCCTCAGGTCATACAGCAAGCCCCGCCCCAACAAGTAAGTGGGATATGTTTGACAAACAGGATGCAGAGTCATATATCCACGGTAGAAGTTGTGACAAACATTAATACCAAAAATGAAGATGTTCAGGTAAATGTGAAGGTGTTCAGAGAATAAAAACTATCGAAATCCATTCCGAGATTGTGAATACTCCTTTTGGCTTAAAATGTTGCAGCTAATCTTTCTCTGGTTATTAATTTGAGTAAATTAAAATGTAAATTAATATCAAGGATATATCCATGTTCATTTGTGGTCTATTTTTAAATGTCTAGTATTTAACAACCAATCTTATAATTTATAACTGATTTTCTGGTAAATTCAGCCAATCAGAATGTTTGTTACAACTGTTTGCCTCCCTGCACTCACCTGCATCGTGTTTGTCATTGCCACAGTATAGAACATTGCTGGTTTCCTACCCTCTTCCTGCTGGATAAATAACAGTCACTTCTCTGTAGGGCAGCTCTGGATGCCTCCAGCAGGAAAAGGGTTAAAACAGGAATATTGAAAACACTCACTTTAGTATAGCAGCACCAAAAGCATGGGCACAATAGGGGATTTGGGGGTTAATACCGGTACTAGTTACATTTGCAAAAATATGATAGGAAAACACATTTCACTTTTGGGATAATCAACTTAAGAATACTGGTAGTAATTTTAATAAGAAAATTCTGTAATGTGACATGTTAATATTTCATTTTGACTGAATGATAGTTTAATGCACTATTAGTCTATAGAATGTGAAATTCCAATCTGAATTTACATTACTTAAAAAATGTAATTTAAAGTAAATACTTTTGTGAAATATGTAGAATTGGTTTTGGTTTGGATATTATACAATTTGATACTAATAGTATTATTTTGACGATATTAAATGGTATATAAAAATATTTTTTAAATTGGGGAATTCATCTTTTCCTATAAAAACAGAGACTGTAACATTTTCTCTCATTTTACTATTAACTTTTCTATAATATTACTTTTTAGTTTTCTAATAGATTCCCTTTTCACATACAAAATTATAAATTGAATATTAATAAACTATTTTGTCATATCTATGATATGATTATATGAACTGAATTGGCAGGGATTTAGTAATAATGTATTATTACCAATATTAATATATGTTCCTTTTCTATTAATACTAGTTTTAACAGTAACTATTATACCTAAATGTTCATTAATGCGTAAATTAAGTATCGTACCTAACTACATAACTATTGAAATTTACATTTTGAGTTGTATTTTGGGAAATACGGTAATACAGTATATATTTGGAATGTTGTTTAACCCTCTCCCTGCTGGATTAGGCACAGACAGGCATCGCACTTTAGACCATCTCAAGACGTCTACAGCATTGAGAGGGTTAAATGTTCTGTTCACTCACCAGCAATCTTCTCTGCACGGCACATATCCCACTCTAGATAGATCAAGGTTTAGCTGACTGACTCAGTGTGTGGGCATTTCGAGTAGTCAGTAAACACTGACAGGGTGGCGTTAAAGGGTGCACTAGAAATGTGCACGTCAAACACCACATAGTATCAGTTAGCTAAAACTTGAAACAACAATGTAATGTCTGATATTGAACGAAATAAGTGTGTAAATATTGATTTACTATGTATACCTGTGTAATTGAATTTACTCTTTTTTTTACATTAAATAAATAAGTAATGTGATTCTTCAGTTATATTATTGATCTACTATGTATAATTTAATTATTATTTTTTTAACATTAAATAAATAAATAATGTGATTTATCAATTGAATTTTTTATAATTTGTTTTCATATTATAAATGATATATGTTTCGAATATAGTGATCAAGCTCCCATTTCACAGAACAAATCATAGTGCTGCGAGAGTTGAATCTCCTGTACGACTCATAGTGCTATCTATGTTCTGTGGAATGTGTTCCAGATATTTATGTTGAAAACTAACAATATTATGATTGACATTATTATAAATGTTATTGTCATCTACTTTCACAGCGGTATATGGAGGTTGAGTCCGTCGTGCCATACGATCAATAGTAAGTAATTCCTGGTCTTACTGTCAGCCGTTATCTTATTTCAACTCTCCATGAATCTGAGATGTATAATTCTCAATTGTACCAAGTTTTCAGTAATTTTCCTGTTGCTACCAAAATGATAACGTATAAGATTTATGGAGGTGTTGAAATGAGATCATATCTTCACACTGTTCATGTAAATGTTGTGCCTGCACTCAGTTACCATATACAATATGCATATTATAAATATATATACAAGCTTTGTCAAAGAAAATGGAACATTTAAAGATTGTCATTGGTAATTTCGAAAAATGAAATTTCTTAGAGATATTACCGTAATGATGCTATTAATTCAAACCCTCTAATAGTTTGAACACATAAATTAATCTATACAAATATTAAATAATTCAGAACCCAAAATGCAAATATGTATCTGTATATAATACCAGTATTCACTTGAGATATCAATGTATAAAACCAACCTTTATTGGGAGGTATTGGTATTTTGAACCCAATATTCACTGAACATATCAATGTAGTACTATACCGTAATTACTCTAATTATTCGAACCCTCTAATAGTTCGAAACACCTAAATTAATCGCTGAAAATAATTTTGTATTTTCTACATTGTATCTTTGCTTGTAGTATCATTGCAAATGGGTGAAAGATTCCCGCAGCAACGTTAAACTACATATTCACATTGCTTGTAGTTTGTTCTGTCCCGCCGACACTCTTGAAATGAACATTTTCTTTGACACACACCAGAACACTTCGCCGACACTATATTGTATCCATGGTTACCTCGCCCAAGCTTTCACTCGACACCCTTTCCTATATCCTGTGGTTGTGGTTATTGTTTTTCAGAGAACAAGAAAATGTTGTTAAATTAAACAACATTAATGAAACATTGACCGTTGAACTTGATGTACGTCAGTGAACATCATTATGCTCCGACACACACTCCATAAATTCTAGATGGAATTAATAGTGATCTTTACTTATAAGTTAATTGTGATAGATTTCAAGTTTCAAGAGTTAACGGATGATTAGAATTGTCTCCAAAATATTACTTTGCATTTATCATGATTATCTATATAAGAATAAAGCAGGAATTATTCCAGCTCAGAATCGGCTCAGTATGAAATTATTGAATGGACTCATCCTGAGCCAAACTTGTAATGTTAACAGGTATAGGAAACAATTGGCCCGCCTTCACATAACAACCGTAGGGCTACGAGAGTTGTAACACCCAGAGGTTAACATGGGGGCTGCTCCTTCTGACTGTACTTTCTGTCCGACGCATGCACAGTTACACTGTGTGGTGTTGATCCTTGGTAGCTGCGCATGTGTCGGACAGAAAGTACAGACAGAACAGCTAGAAAGGAGCATGACCATGGAGTTACTAATATCATAGTGCTACGATGGTTCTGTGGTACAGGGACCAGTATGTGTCTGTTCAACAGCGTGTGTGGTCATCTGAAATAGTCTGACCACTGTCCAGACATAGCACTGACCAGCAAGTATGTTGGTCATTGTACATGTGTACCAACGGTGTTCTAAAATGTGTTCTTGTCTGTAATAACCAAGAAATCATTTCAGGCTTCTACAAGGCGTAAACCTAAACATGGTGACACTATTCTAACACAGTGACAATGCCTTAACACAGTGACTATACATCACACAGTGACACTACCCTAACACAGTGACACTACCCTAACACCGTGACACCACCCTAAAACAGTGAGACAAACCTAACAGTGACACAAATATATAATGACACATCTATTACAATGACACAATATTATAACATATCGCTACCGACACAATCCTAACAATTATCTAACCCTAACAGTGAAAACCCTATTGCTATAAAAAATGACATCACCTTAACTGACAATACAATAATTAAGTGACATAAACATTAAATTATCATGGGACCCCGTTCTTAAGAACTTCCTCAGATGTACTGTGAATGTTCTTAGTAATGGTGACAACACCAACTGACGTGTATTTACCACTGGGGACGTTCTCAGCAAGGAATTCTTGAGAATAGGCTACCTTAGGGTCAATTATATCGGGTTAAATGGAGTCCGTAGCAGAGCCCAATATTTGAATAAACCTCGTGGACTTTGACGTGACATTACTCCGAACGTCGTTACCAGTTTCAGCATGGGTCAGCGAATGCCCTACGGTGGGGGAGTGACGTCGGTCACGCCATTTCAGACCGTGAACCAAATGCCCCCCGCTGTTGGTCCCATGTACCCCATGGGGCAACAAATGCCAATTGGCGCCCCAGTGAACCAACCCCAGCAGTCGTGGGTCCAATCACAAAGTCGCAGAGTCGAAGAGATATCTTAATGTGTAAGTCCTCATCTGGTCTGGTTTTTTTTCAGGCCACCAGAAATTAATTGTTTGTTGTTTAGACTCACTACTTCTAATCTTTGCCTAAAAGAATCCACCTGTATTCTTCGACACCATTTGATATTATTCAACCTCTGTCACCCCTATCTTTCTTCCTTTCACTGATGAAAAGAAAGTCTGAAGAACAAACAATTTATTGGTTGTGGCCTTGTGTATTAATAGAACTGACACTGCTGCTGAATATTGAATTATGTTCATCTCCTTTGAAACTTTTTGCTGTGTTTTCAGCACATACAATCTGTAATTTGAGAGAAATTGTAAGTATTAAAGTTAGTTAAATACAAAAATTCGCAAATTTCAATTTAACCCTCTCCCTGCTGGATTGCGCACAAGCACTGCTCTTTAGGGCATCTCCAGTTGCCTCCAGTAGGAAGAGGGTTAATGTGCTATTAGAGGTAGACATTGTTCAGTTCAGTATTAGTTCAGTCGTGTCAGTTGTATTGAGTAGTAGAGTAATTAGTACAACACAATGTGAGAATTTAATATTTCATGAATGGACTGACTTTGTTCAAACCAGTCCACAAATATTTGATATTTTCCATGTAAATACAGTTGTGTTGTGCTATTTGTTAAAGATTCATATACTTTCTTACAGATATGGATACTATATTCAATCATTTGGCTGTTACATATTATGAAAGAATAATGTTTAAATAACAATGTTTCAAATCAAATCAAGTTGTATTTATCAAATACTATTTATTATTCTTGATTTGTAACAGTCAAATTATTAAATGTAGGATTATAGACCTTTCTGCTTTGCTTTCTGTTTTGTTTGCACATTTGTACGTTGAATTCCAGGCATAATGTATTAAGACATATTGTCCTACATAGAGATGTGTGTATAATAACGTGAAATATTTACTTCTTATTTAATTATTATTAAATATTTACCCAAATTAAAAATATTCTTCAAAAGGTATTTTTACCTTTCTCAACAAAGCTGATTTTAGTGATTGTATTATTATTATTTTATATCACTATCTCAATTCTGACAAGCAAATTATTTTCAATGGAATTATACTATCAGAGTAATAGACAGTATTGTCACAATTTGTATTTTAATGGAACATGAAGATATAGATCTAGTTTCCTGGCCCTGAGATTACGAAACTTTTCTGAGTACGAGTTTTGTACTCAACTCAGAATGTTGTTCATGACATAAAACGTCATGTTTTTGAGCATAGCACGTAAACTGAGCACAAAACCTACTCAATATTTGTTGGTAATCTCCATGCCTAGTCTAAGCAACATATTTTGCATATAACATTCCATTTGTTCAGCTAAACCTAACATTTTACCGACGATAGTTTTCTAGTTAGTCTACTAACTGCGTTTGTAGGTAGATATATTTAATGATGGTTGTCTCTTGTTTCAGCATGAGCATGCAACCCATGATGAACAGAAACGTGACGTTGCCCATGCAGACCGGATTTTCTTCCATTATGGGTGGTTATCAGCCAGCGCCAATACCGTGAAGACACGGACGTAACATAATTACCGTGATGAGGCATTGCCATCACCAACTACTATGTCTTCCCCCAACAACATGCGACACAAATATTTCTTTAGAACGTCATGTTGTGACCATTCTATTCTGCAATTTTATTTACATGGTTTTGTTCTCTCGATTGCGGTAATGTTACATTTCTATTACATTAGTTGCGTATTTATCATATTTACCATTGAAAGTAATGTACATGTATATCTAGAATAGTACTTATGTTGGCATAGTATATCAATATGATTCATTGTGAATTTTTGGGAGTAAGCAAAATTCCTAGTATTTTGAAAATAAGTGCATTTTGTATCAAAAGCATCACACACATTCAATTTATTCCTTTAACCCTCTCCCTGCTGAAGGCAACCGTTCATGCCCTAATCAGCAGTGCTTTTGCCTAATCCAGCAGGGAGAGGGTTAAATAACATTGTCCAGAATCTAAACTTTTAATATCCAAATTTTGTAGGATTTTTGTATAAATTTTTCATAAGAAAATAAATGTTGATATAGAAAGTGTTTTTAATAGTTTTGCTGAGCATTAATCATCAACATGTATATACATGTATCATATGTTTCATTTCCTTTAGCTTTGTTTCCAAATCATTAGCAGATTTTCTACGTTATTTATTTATTTTATAAAAATTTGACTTTAAGATTTGATTTTGTGATTATCCTTTTTAAAGAAATACAAATATTCAGAATAAACTTTTTTTTTTAGAAAATACAGTTATTCAGAATACACCTACGGTATCAAGAATGCAACTTTATTTTATGTACAACTGTATTTTATGCTAAAGCATTTCAACAAAATGAATCTCAGAATTATATTCTTTTTATCTTTATATTTATCTTTTCATATTTTTTAAATAACTTATACTTAGCATGCCAGTTTCCTATACATTTTAGAATTCTTACATTAGTTATTTATTACACTGTTTTTTAGAATCATTTACAATTCTATTTTGTACCAGATATTCGTGAATAAATCTATTTATAGTACTCATGATAGTGTCTGTGATTCTTCAGTATATGCCATTGTGTTATTATTTTCATCCAATAGGATGCCAGTATTTTCTCAGCTGCTGCTCACATATTAGCTGTAAGGATAAGCCAGCTCAGAGTTTTGATTACGCGCAGAATACGTATGCATGTGTCAATGGTGAAAACACATTATAGTACAGTATAATGCTATTAAAATGCTAATCACAACCACAAGAAAACTTTACAGTGTGGGGGCCGCTCCTTTCTAGCTGTTCTGTCTGTACTTTCTCTCCGATGCATGCACAGTTAGACTGTGCGGTGTTGATCCTTGGTAACTGCGCATGCGTCAGACAGAAAGTACAGACAGAACAGCTAGAAAGGAGCCCCGTGGTTTTTACAAGCACACAATGCAAAATAGATGATAAACATGCATTAGCACTACAGTGCCTCAGATAGTTGTTGTTAATAATAATAATAGTGCTGAACACAAAAAAAGTGCTTTCACTTTAAATTGACCCGCACATATATTCTGTGCATATTCGAAACTCCAAGATGTCTTTTTGCCTGACCACTTCTCAGCTATAGAACACCTATTTTTCTATGACGGCACACTCATATAGCTACATCTTAATATCCTCTATCATTAAAAAACATTACATACTGCTATTATTTGTATTTCTAACCACCTTTGTTTGCAAGTTGTTGGATTTCAGGGACTTGAACATCATTAGTTTCTATAATATAACACCAATAAAGAAGTGATATTGCACCATGAAAAGGGTTGGAATTTTCTCCAAAACAACAGACATTTCAGTGACTGATGACAAGGTCAAATGTCAATGGCAAACACTTGACAACAAGATAATGAACATTGATAATAAGGCCACACCAAGTTAATTACCTGTTTTATCCATTTGTATACACAAGGGGCATGAGAATTAACAACTATTTAAATGAAGAAAATGTACATTTATATGGCCCTCAAGGGTAATAATGTGTGGGTATATTAAAACTATATATTTTATAAATTTCAGCAGTGGCAGGAAATTAATTATTTATCACGACATGGAGCGGTAAAGCCATACGCATTTGATTCCCAGGTTTACTGACCCACCGATGCTAACTTTGTCCATTTTTGAAAATAAAAGTAATTATATAATACGCACCCCCGCGTTAGAGGTCAGTTTTGGGGTATGAAAAGTGTGCATTATACACAGGAAATAACGGTATATTCGTCTGGCAGTGTACTAGTTGTTAGAAAATTGCAATAATAAATGGTGATGGAAAAAGTCATTGAACATGAACAAAGACCAGCAGATAATGATTTACACAAAGTCGAAGCCAATTTTATTTGATTTTTACTGGTAAATATGTATCATAAAAGTCTGATTTATAACAATTACCGCTATTGACAATTTATATGTATTGGTGTTATTAACAATTATATTGAACAATTATATTTATTTTATGACAACCAGCTACTTAAAGTCTTCAATTATTATTCTATATTGGACTCGACCAACTTGCCAAAACATCCACACCCAAAAAATCCAAAAAAATCTGACTGTCCTAACCAAAATTATCACAGAAAATTCCATAAACCAGGGAATCAAATAACTATGGCCTAATGAAGTTTATGAAACAAGTAATTACATTGGTCTGGCAATGTTATGATGCCTCTAGTAATAATTCAGACATCTTCCAAGTTATTTGGGATGCTTAAGTATTTCATAGGCTGCAAGCTGACAGTCTTGTGATAACTACACGTCAGTACCGTGGTGAACGTTTGTTTGATAACTCTGTACACGCACCATAATAGACACAATCATACAGATTTCCTACATTTACAATTATACAACCTATGAGAGGGTTTGAATTAATCAGAACATTATGATAATATATTCTTTTCAAGATAAAAACCATCTGAATTTTGACATTCTAAGGCTGAGATAGTCTACCACCAAAGTGGCCGATTGACAGCATAGAGACTAAACTGAGTTAGGCAGAGCTGCGTGACCTACCAACAAGCCTGATCCTATGACACAATCATACCAAATTTTTAAATTATAATCTCTCAATATTCGCCATCTTGAAATACATCGCCTCTATCTTGCCTGAGTGGCTGCAGTCAGATCTAATACAGACGGTTCAGGGTATCGTTTCTTGAAGCTCATATCTACTACAAGCCATCTCTAATTAGAGCGCCAAGGTCCCATAGTGGATATGAGAGCTTTCGAGAAATGATACTCTGGGCTGGGGTGTATATTTACGCCGGATGTAAATGACATAACACAATCAACGTAAATGACGTAATACAAGCAAATCCGCGTCATTTACGTCCAATGTAAATATACACCACTTTCGTGAACCGCACCCCAAGAACTTATATTTATCCATGCAACATTGAAATAAACTTATCCATGTAGCGGATAACACCCTGTAGCATTAATTCATCAAAGAGACAAACTACTGTATCCAAGACTATAGACTTTCTCCTGTTGCTTCCAGCTCTGGGTTTGTCATCTTCTACGACTTCGTGTTGAACCTTGACCCTAAGATCTCCGCAGTGCGTCTCATCGTGGGTCTCCACAGCACCTCGGCCAAGATGGGGGAACCCACGTACCTGCCCATGGTGTACACCGAGCCCGGTACCAGACAGGGGACGTACACCAACGTCGCCAACGGCGTCATCGGCGCCAGACAGCCCGTGCCACGGTGAGCGACGTCATGTCATGTCACATCAGTCATAAGTGCCATTTCATGAATCTGTGGTGTCCATTAATAAGAAACCATGGCAGTATCATAGTGATCAATAAGAAAGATAGACACTAGAGGGTTCAATATTCCAAGGTTTGGCTTCACATCATTTTAATTTTTACAATTATATGTTGTCAAAACCATTTCCTGCATTTCAGAATGTCCTTAATTTCAAATACCCTGTATTTAGATGCCATGTTCGTATGTCCTGTATTTCAGATATCCTATATTTCAGATGTCCTTATTTCAGATATCCTGTATTTCAGATGTCCTTATTTCAGACATCCTGTATTTCAGATGTCCTTATTTCAGACATTCTATATTTCAGATGTCCCTCATTTAAAGGCATAATATCACAGTTGGTTGGCCGATATGGTCGTCTAGCACGGTTTTACCTGAAAATAAATGCATTTG